>VZTU01029910.1:579713-665749 GCA_013400835.1 Zapornia atra
AAATAAAGAGAAAGCAGTGGCAAAAGCGAGGATTACAGCTTGCCATACTTGTGAGAACTAGCAGAGAAGGGAATTTATATTAACATGTGAGCATGCACCACATCGCTTCGTTAACTTGCTGAAGGACGGCCAATGCAAAGAGTCAAGAGGCACAAGAAAAGCAGTGAGACAAGTCCCTCCCCTGCAGAACCAGAGAGGAGAAGCACATTACTCTTGATGCTGCCTTAATGTGATGCCAACTGAAAATTAGTAGAAAAACTGATTCGGTTGTACTTTCTTGGGTAGGAACACAGGCCAAATGGCCAAGGTTCGAGAAGATAACAAGTGGGACTTGTCGATGAGCTGACAGCATCACAGAAATAAAATCTGTGCCTCTTGCTTCAAATAATAGGCTAAAGCTGCTTCTGAAGCAATTGGAAGAAGAGTATCTTTGCAGAAATACTGGTAACAACTTAGCAGCAAGGTTGGTTTTCTTTCCCTCCCAACTATCTACTAGCTTCTGGAACACTTGCCATGTTTCACTTAAGTAAAAGCCAAATGGAGAAAAAAATCACCAACATGGACTCTGACTTATCCACTCTTAAAATGCTGATTTTCTATTGATTTCACCCAAGTTGTTGTTTCCGTCACTATTATACTTGGAAGAACTGTACTGGCTTCCCTCAGTCTTTTGTCTTCAGACACTGCAGAGAGAAGAAGTTGATTTGAGGGCACAGGAGGGTGATCTGCAGAGATTCTGCTTTTCTTCTCCCTATATTCTGAACTCACGCTTTTCCCATTGCCCTGGGGTGGAGGTGAATTAGACTAGAAAGGGACAAAAAGAGACAGAAATACTAGGGGGTGGTTCTGGCTGGTTTTCAGGAGGAAAACTGTGTACTGTGGGATGACCCAAGCCTTCTACTGCAAGTACACCTGAGATCTCTCCTCTTCTTCAGTTCACTAAGGTGACCAAGTGCTATGCTGCATACATCGAAAGGAAATACTGTGCCACACCCCACATACAAAAATCCCTGCTGTGTTACTTTACCCTGGAAGCACCGGCTGCTAGTATGAAGCAGCACATCATATACTGCCAAACAGATGCTTGTTCTATCCCCAATAAAGGGAAGGGGAAAATATTCCCATGGCCTGATGGTGCAACCTGTAAATCACAAGCTCGGTCACACTGAATGTATCTTGTTTTCTCCAGGACGTGCAAGTCATCCAGTCCAAGACAAGTGGAAAGTCAAATAACAAATGATTAGTCAAGACATTTCCACTTGCTGTCAACACATTTCAAAGTCAGAGTGAAGTTCAAAGAAAGCATTAAAAATCATGAGACCGCAATCTCAATTTTTAAGCCAAAGAAAAGCACTTGGCTTACTCCTATCTCCCTTCAAAACCAATAGCCTTTACATCTCCAGCTGTTAAAAAAAAAAACCCAACAAAACCAACTTATGTTACCATGAGGATATCAATAAAAGAATAAAACAGATTTTCACATAAAATGCAAACTACAACTTCAAGTAAAGAAGAAAGGTTGCTTTGGTCTTTTGGTTGTGTTTTTTTCTTTTTTTTTTTTTTTTTGAAAATAAGATTTAATCTTTATTAGCTAGTGAAATAGATGAGATAATCAATAAAATACACTAATCTTGACTTTCTTGGGAATGACTAATCTGGTCCATACACAGCTTTACAAAGAAAAATGGTATTGACACTTTGTAGTATTCTGCCTCATGCCCACAAATACATATATTTCCATGTCTGGTTTATGTGATTTACCACAAAACACACACAATGAGCAAAAAACTAATATAGATATTCAAAAATCTGAATGAAACATCCCACTATGTCACAGAAATTATCTTAAAAGATGCTCGCTAATTTAAAAAAAAAACAAACCAAGTTGTAAACCATTTATTTGGGGGAAATCTCAACAAAAACTCTAAATTGATCAAAATACTTTTACTGTTATTTATTTATTAAAATTGGTAATTAACACAAAGTTAGATCTATAATTATTACCAACACTACAACTCCTCATGAAATGTCAATCCTACTTTATAAGCCTTGAACCAATACCACAGAAAGTCTAAGCATTTCAGATCCCATTGGTTAAGAACATATTCTGTACTGAAATCCTCTTTTTCCTTTTCTGGGTGGATAATGGGATTGCATTTAAGTCAACTGATGAGATACTTTTCCCTACCACCCTTCCTAATAATTTATATTAGAAACCGTAGAACCTAATAAAAGTCAATTGTGGGCAATTTTTTATTTCTAAGGAGGTACCTTCATTTTTTTCTATCACTGTTCACTGAGGTTTGTCTCTGTTTAGTTCACAAGCTCACAAGTGGAATTTTCCTATCTCATTTACTAGCAAAGAATCCAGAAAGGTAACAAAAAATAAAACAAAAAAATGCACTTATGACCATGTACAGACATCAACTGGGATGGCAAACTCGAAGTGTTTGGCAGTACAAGATGTGCCACAGGTTTTAAAAGTTAAGTGGCTAGGGAAAAAAGACATGAACAGCTACATGAAATTTTACAGATGAGACCCTGAACATAAAACAGTTAAAAAAAATTTTTTTTTATTTCAGAGAAGAGATGAAAAGTCAAACTTCCAACCAAACACAATAGTGTTACCCTTCCTCCTCAAGGAAGGAGAGCATAGATTCTGATATTATCAACATGCACGTACCCGGGGAACAGAGGAGAGAAAAACATTAATTTTCCTTATAACACTCCTTAAATCTTCTCCAAGACATGCCTGTTTGCAGTTCTATATCAGTCTCAATGACAAGCGCTCTAGCAAACCAGTGCATCCAAATTCAACACAGTGTCTCAGCAAGAGGAAATCTTCCTTTCTGTATGTAGCTAAGCTTCCCTGTAATTCAGGAGAGCTGGGTATGTTTCTCACCATTTTCTATATAACTCTGCAAATATTCTATCTTCCAGCAGTTAACACTGCAGGATAATCCTGCAATATGAATTATTAAACAGACAAATATTTAAAACTCTTTAGGAAAGAAAGAAACTTCTATCCAAACTATTCTGAGTAAACTTTTTGTAATCTCTTTAAAATTATCCTCAAATAACTCCCCAACCAACATGATGAAAGGTCACTAGTACATTGCAAAGCATATTTTTTATGAGATAAATTCCATTATAATTGCAACAACTATTCCAGCCACAATTTAGACATAGAATCCAATTATCCATTTCATTTTCATTTACACCTCATGGGCTAGATCATTTATCATGTTTCATGATAATGATCAGAAGGCACATGGAAAGTGATTTCTGGAGGTAACAAATTACCTACCATATTAGCATAGCTTACAAGATCCTGTCAACAAGTACTATGCATAAATATGAGGTAATTAAATTTACAATGTGCAGGAACGTTTGATATGCTACTTGGTTTTCTAGCAGCTGCCAAAAAATCTGGGTTACTAAATTCAACATACCAGTTTAGTTGCTTAAGCACAATAATTTAGCTCTTCATAACACATCAGGAATCATTACGCCACTGGAACACCAACAGGTAGACAGCATACAGTGAGCTTAAGATCTGGAGATGAATCTCTCATCATCTGGTATTATTGCTTCTTAGCACTGAACCATCCATCATGTCTCAGAGACAGCTTGGAATGATAGTGCTGGACCCTCACATTACTGCACCTTGAACTCTGTCTCATCCATCTTTTGCATCATTCCCCATTTGCAGCTAAGTATCACCTCCCTGCTGCAAAACTGAGTGTGAACCTGTAACGCCTTTAACCTGCAGTGCCACTCTAATAGTAATTGATTTCTTTTTATTGCAGAGACGGTGCTCAGTAAGACTATGCACAGCTGCTGAAGCCGGGAGATAGTCAAGACAGGACTATAACGTGTCGTATGCCTTTAGGAATATGACCCATTTCTAAGGAAATATTGCTAGTTTTCCATAGCTATTTTATAATGCATGTATATTTATCAATATATAAAACTGGTACAGGGATATATATGCAGTTTGTGTTCCTGCAGTTCATCTACAATTTAATGGCAAGATTCACTCAAATGCAGCTGAAAATGAATGTCAGGGGTGGCTTCACTTTGTATTTTGTTAAGTGATTCAGTATTAGAATGCTATTAGATTTTTAAATACATATTAAAACACACAGGTGTGCCTGCATTCAAAAAGGAACTTAGATTAACTCTACATTGATCATGGCAAGACTTCACTAGCATGATGACTTGTGTACCATAAACCACCCAAGACTAAGCGTTTTAATTCAGCTTCATCTGAATGCTGTTATAAAAGTTTAATAAATCAAAATGATCAAAATGCCCCCAGCGGCAGGTTGGGATTCAGTTTCCAATTCAAATTCCCTTTAATATATGGCTTCTCTGACATCCTGCATTTTCTGCCATCTACGTTGAATTCCAAATGCACTCCTTTTCATCATTACCATGCATCTACTCATCAGCACACTTTTTAACAGCCCTGCACAATACACAGAGATGTCAAACCTAGAGGGGTTTCCCCCTCCCCCAAAACTGGAAACTGATGTCAGGGAAGGGAACTTTGTCTATCTTTAAGTAAATATTTTCTTAACCTCCCTCTTAACGTCAATGGCATTTAAACTAAGACAGACCATCCTGAGCTGCAGGATTTTAAAAAAAAAACAACCAACAATAAAAGCCCCCACATTTGATTTAAATAACTGTAGAGACAGACAGGAATGTGATAGGGCAGTCTAGAGACATCTCTAATTAAGATGAGAAAAATCACGTTACTGCAACTGACCTTCATGTCACTGTACTTGGATAAAACATAGGTATAAGAAACAAACCCCCCCTTATTTCCTCCCTTCAGTGACACTTGCCAAGAGCTTTTTTTGCACCTCGTTCTTCCCTTTGCACTGTCCTCCCATCAGATCTCAAGGCAAACAAGGATCCTGCTATTCCAAGTGATGCCATTTGAATTTCCCAAGCGCCTTACTTGCTCTTTGAATTCACCTGTATACCTTCCCAATAAGAAGGCACATAAGGAAGGACAACACCCAAACGGTGAGACCATGCTCACCCAGTGAATCATTAATCTGTGGCATCACCAGCAAGGCCATTTTGAACTGGGCTGAGTCAGAATGCATCACATCTTGCCTCTGCTGGATTAGGCAGAGCCTGTGATACCCAGCTTACGCTGCCTGATAATACCTGATCTGCCACAGAGGCAGAAGGCCCCAGAGGAACATTACCCAAAGCCGATGCTAAGCCTGCTGGCACAGAGCTAACTCCTCTGCAGCTGTGAGCTGCCTGGCCAAGTTCATCCCAGGTCACTACTTCACATCACAGGCTTCCACCAATTTTGACGGAGTAGCACAGACCCTACAGCTGTATTTGTTTTACTGCCAAATCATGGCAAGCTCTCCACAAGACCCAACAAGAACAAGCAGCAGCCCATTGCCTGGAAAAGAGGAGAAGGCTCTTTCCCTGCACCCCTCCCTACTCTGGGCTCCTGGCCCTTGGGCTAGCTCTGGCGAGCTGACTGCACTCCCCAGTAAGGCAAAGGTTTCCCAGCCAGGCTGAGAGGGAGCAGCTGGACATCCATTTTCATCATTAAACCAACCTGTGGAAGTGACACAGCCCTAGAGCCAACACAAGGAATAGAGGGATTATGTATGCCTAGGAGCATGGAAGAGGAGTAAAGCCTTCCTCTCTGCGAACAACTGCCCTCTCACTATCACTTTACCTGAATACTACACAAGTGATCCCTTAAAGCCTTGCTCAGCACCAGTTTTTGCAGCCTAGAGAGGAGTGAGAAACTTTGCAGACACCAAGGTCAGTGAAAAAGGAAGGGCAGGAGCAGAGTTTCCCCTGCAGACCGTGGAGAAAACCATGGGAAGGCAGGCTGTTTCCCTGCAGCCCGCAGAGGTCCGTGCTCAAGCAGATATCCATTTGCCGTCCATGGAGGACCCTACACTGTTGCAGGCGGATGCCCAAAAAATGCTGTGGCCCTGTGGGAAGCCTGCTTTGGAGCAGGCTCCTGACAGGACCTGGGGAGAGAAGAGCCCACACTGAAGCAAGTTGGCTGACAGGACTCATGCTGGAGAAGTTCAAGGAGGACTGTCTCCCAGGGACCCCACACTGGAGCAGGGGAAGAATGCAAGGAGGCTGAGCAGGAAGGAGCAGCAGAGACAACATGTGATGAACTGACCACAACACCAATTCCCTGTCCCCCGGTACTACTTGGAGTAAGGGAAGAGGTAGAGAATTCAGGAATAAAGTTGCATCTGGGAAGAAGGGAGGGGTGAGGGTAAAGTGTTTTAAGATTCAGGTTTCATTTCTCTCTACTCTGATTTGATTGGCAATAAATTAATTTTCCCTAAGTCTAGCCTGTTTGCCCATGACAGTAATAGGTGAGTGATCTCTCCCTGTCCTTATCTCAACCCACGAGCCCTTTGTTATATTTTGTCTCCCCTGTCCAGCTGAGCAGGGGGGTGATAGCGTGGCTTTGGTTGGTGTCTGGCTTCCATTCAGGGTCAACCCACCACAGCAGAAGTTCACTATCAGCTTGAACTCTTTTTAATGTAAGTAGATAGAAACACTCCACATTCAAGTGAAGTCAACACTGGGATGAAGCCATTGGATAGTGGTGTCCATTACACCAAAGAGCAGACTAGTCTTCGTCAAGAATACATGGCTTTACTTTTAGTAATAGTACCACATAAAAAATTACACATAAAGACTTTGAAATCAGAGCACCCTTGTACAAAAGCAAGCAAACTGATTGCTACAAAGCATTGTGGCAGTTCACTTTTAACAAGTCCATTAATGATTTGGATGATGCAGCATACCCTCAGCAAGTTTGCTAATGACACCAAACTGGGAGGAGTGGCTGATAAACCTTGAGGATTATGCTGCTACCCATAAGGACCCTGACAGGCCAGAGAAATGGATTTACACCAACCTCATGAAGTTGGACAAGAACAGCCAAGAACTGCACCTGGGAAGGAACAACCCCATGGGAGCCTCCCAGCTAGAAAGCAACTTGGCATAAAGGGATCCAGGGGTCCTAAGTGGAGACCAGGTTGAACGTGAGCCAGCAATGGCTAGGGAAAAAAAAAAAAACCAAACCCAAAAAAGGTGGATGGGGAGCTAATGATATCCTGGGCTGCATCAGACGAAGTATCGCCAGCAGGTCAAGGGAGGTGGTCCTTCCCCTCTAGCCAGCACTGGTGAGGCCACACCTGGAGTGCTGGATCTACTGCTGGACTCCTTGGTAAAACAGACATGAACATACTGAAGACAGTCCAACAAAGGACCACAAAGATGATGATGGGACTATGAGGAAAGGCTGAGAGAGCTGGGATTGGTCAAGCCAGAGACAAGAAGGCTCAGGGGGATAGTCATCAATGTGTATAAATACCGAAATGGAGGGTGCAAAGAAAACTGAGCCAAGCCCTTTTCAGTAGTGAACAGTGACAGGAATAGATGCAATGGACACAATCTAGAAATCAGGAGGTTCAGTCTGAACATCAGGAAACACTTTTTTACTGTGAGGGTGACCAAGCACCTGCACAGATTGCTCAGGGAGGTTGTGGAGCCTTCATCCTTGGAGACATACAGGAGCCATCTGAACACAGTCCTGGGCAACTGACTCTACATAGTTCTGCTTTTAAAAGGGCAATGATCTCCAAAGGTCTATTCTCTTTAAACCAGATGATCTCCAAAGGTCCACTCCAATCTCAACCATTCTGATTCTGTGATTACAAATGTAGCCCTGTACAGCCAAGATTGCTCAACACAACAATGGAACTGAGCTGGTTCGAAACACTCTGCACTTCTGCTTCCTCATGCAAATCCATGTCTCCTTTGGCTTCTTTTAAAAAGGTAGTCAAAATTATTTTCTTCTGCTTCTCCAGGAAAAGCAACTTGCAAAGAGTTAGGCTGTTTGCAAGGAGAGAGTATATATTCAGACTACCTGACACATTTTCTTTCTGCTACCTAGCACTCTCCATGTCATTAGACAGGCATGTTAACTACATATTTACTACACCGAACAAATAAACCAGGTAACAACATTGAGGATACACATTGGTAGTAAATCCAGAGATTTGACTTTTTTCCAGACAAAATAAGTACTGGTGAAATTTGGAAAGTGAATGTCAAACCCCAAGTTTCTCAAAACGAAAGACTTTGGAGCTTTCTCTTAGGAAAAAAAAAAAAAAAATCTCCTCTGAGAAGTATTTGCCAGGGGCAAACTCCATCTTCACCAGGTTCTGGCATCACCAGGACCAGTCAAATTGTTAGTTTTTCTACATAAAATCCTTACAGGGATTTCAGACAAGAAAGGCAGAAACACCAGTGCCAGACTTACTTCCATAATTACTGCTCCTTATGGCAAACTAAGTCCAGTAAGAGAAGCAAAGAAGAATACCACCACAAACCTCACCAAAATTTGAACAAAATGACTTTGAGGAGAGACCTCTTACTAAGTCAAAGCAAATCTAAGAAACAAAGTAACTTCTTTTATGTTACTAAACCTCTACAAACAGGTAAGTTTATCAGAACTTGTAATTTCTGGGTTAGAAGACAGTAGAAGAAAACATGTGGAATAAAACTGCCTGCCTTTTTTTTTACCAGTGACATGAAGACAATTCCATACTGGAACCATAAATAAAGGTGTAGGCTTCCCCTTGCTTTGACCCTGCTGCAGAAGAGCTGTTTGAGCTGATGAAGGAATGTTAAAAATCTACATTCATGCAGTGAAGAAAAAACCAACCCCAAAACCCCCTCAAATAAAACAGCTATTTGCAGATTATTAAGGAATGTAACAGTTAGTTAAATCACACTGAGGTTTTTTCCTTATTTTTCTTCCTTGTCTTTTAACACTAACCTACATTTTCTTCCAACTAACCTATAGGAGATCCACTACACAAAACACACCACTGTTTCCTGCTCATTTGCAGTATTTAATAGCATAATATTAAAGTTTTGTACAATTAGTCTGTTAACTATGTGTTGCTACATTAAAAGAAAAACAAACTTGGAAAGCTGCTGAGCCTGCTCTAGGAGATCCTGTCTTAGCAGGGGATTGAGCTAGATGATCTCCAGATGGCCCTTCAACCCCTGCAGTTCTGTGAAAGCATGCAAATACTTGACATAAAGCATAATTCCTTATCATACCAGTTGAGAGAGTGGTTTCCTTGGGATTTTTTTTTTTAAATAATCAATGCAAAAAACTGCTGTCTCATGGGAAAAAAACCCCACAAACCCAAAACACCAAACCAACGAAAAATCATTTTAAAAAAAACCCCAAACCACAAGACTTGGAATGCAAGTGGATCTTCCCAGTGAAAGAAATTGGTAGTTTCTTCATGATTCCTACAGGATAGCCTGAGAGCAAGACAGTCCACGCAGGAACAAACTAAATCAGGATTATACTACAGTTTTGCTAACAAACCACTTAAGAACACAACATTAGTTTAGTCTACTCCTGATCACCACTTTTAACACATCAGGGCAACCAAGACATTGATCACACCTTCTGTTAGGAGAACTTGCTTGTTTCTTGAGGTACAGGATAGCTTCTCTGCTAAATATTGCCAAGGTTAAAACAAATATTTAACAAGTTTTTAAGAGTTCCAAACAATGACACAGTACAAGAACTGGTTCCAGGGCAAAGATCTTTACTGACTGAAGAGACCAATGCTATTTGGTACTGTAATTTCAAAAGTCTACACAACTGTACACAGCAAGGATATATATCAGCCAGGGCATGGGTGATGTCTTTGGGCACTGAATTTCTACAGTTCCCTGTTAAGCAGTAAAGGGAGCAGGAAGACACCAAAAGCATGATACACTTGTTCTCAAAAGTGGGTAAGAAAAAAGAATTTGTCAGTGTCATCTTGTTCACTCTTCCTCACATACCACAGTTACTGCTCCTCCCAGCGCCTCTCTCCAGTTCCAGTACAGACAACCTTGAAGACTTCAAGAAATTACCTTGCCAGAAATTGCCAATTTACTGGCCACCAAGCAAAAATATAGACAAGCAATCAGATACACCTATTCAGGAGGATGTCAGCTAACAGTAATGACAGCACCAAGCTTCCTGTAAAAAGAAGGGGAAAGGGAGAGCATCCTTCTACACGTATCCAAGAATGACAGCAATGCCAGAGAAACTATGTAAAAAAAAAAAAATCAATATGATGCAGCCACTGAGCTGGAAGTTGAAGTCCAGCACTAAGGTGAGACATTAAATCATTGACTGGAACTTATTGTGGTAAAATCTTGTAATTGAATTAGAAATCCTATCCTAGTCTGATTTTTCTTCCAAAAAATTAATCAGAATAACCGAGTTAGCCCTTTCAGGGTCTTTAAATGTATGCCAGCCCTCCCAGGTAACTACATTTATAATGAAGTTTATGGCTCCACCAAAAGTAATTGTTCTGTTAACATGAATAACGGAAGTTTCATCGTGATGTACATTTTATAAGTGGAAATTTCCATAAGACTAACTTATGGACTGCCCAACAGAAAAGTATTAGATGCCTCCACATCTATATTACAGTACCACATGTCCAAACAGATGTGAAATATGTATGGATTTCGGCCGCATACCTAAACACCCACATTTTGAGTTACTGGGCAGCAACTCCAGTTCCTCATCCCTCGCTATCTAATAATCACTGCTGTCAGTAAAGTTTGGCTTCTACAAACCAAAGACCTTATCATTACTCAAAAGGATCTGGAAGCAATACTAAAGCCATGACAAAGTAAATTGTGTTTCATCAGGGTTTTTTTTTTTCCCTCCTCCTCTGGCTGTGAGAACACACAGATCAATACTCTTCAGCATGAGAATTCTGCAGCAAAATTTTCATTTGTTACAAACAGCAACAAAAAGGCCCCAAGCATGCCCTGTCACTTCGAGTTTAGAAGGAAACGCACTAATAAACTCTTCCCCCTGGGTCATCTTTGACAATGGGCAATACTATGCCAGCTCTTATTAAAGGCAATTCGTATCAGTGGCCCAAAAATTTCCTTTAAAATTATCATCTTTTGAATCCATGTAGCAGGATGTCAGCTTTAAAGTGCCACTGAGATATAGGACCTGTCATTATGGTTAATTTTCAGCACAGTTTTAACACCAGGGTAGCCGATCCCTAAGGGTATGCTTTTTTGGCTAACAAGATTTATTTAGTGGTTATCCAGACAAACAAGAAAATATATTACTGTATATTGCTTTTCAAATATAACAGCAAGCAATAAATCCTACTGTAAAACATAAATCTTAGTTCTCTACCACAATGTCAAATAGATGAAAATGTTTTTAGAAGATTAATCTTTTATATTCTTTTTCTTTCCTTAAAAAATTATATGTATATATGTATATAAACCCCCTTAAAATTCTTGGGCTTCCAATGCGAAAAAAAGCACACAAAAAGAAAAAATAACCTTCAAATATGAAACCTAGATAGCTGTTGTATATATAACAAGATATCAAGTTTATGTTTTGAGCCATGAAGATGGTATTCTCTATCAAATGACCCAAAGCTGCTCTGCGGAACAGTATGCTGCATTGAAAAAGAGCACTATGAAGCTTGATAGTGTTATCTCATTTTTTGAGAGAAATGGTGGTTTAAACACCATTTTACTGCTCTATTATAATAGAAGAAAAAACCCCACATTTATTGTATAAATACATCCACTTGCCCTGCTTTTTAGCAACGAAATAGAAAGTCTGTTTTCGTGCTATAACAGGACTAATTTCGTTGTGTTAGGATGAAGAGCGCCTTGCACTTTGCTAGACAAAAGGTACACCTATAGAATAAAAAAAGCTGTTAACATATTGTCTAAATCCTCATATGGTCAGCAAAGCCCATTTTTATTGATGTTATATAGAAGGCATAAAACCTAGTTGACCGCAATCAACCCAGTCTTTCAGGGAAAACACTTCTGCCAGCAAATGCCAGATACCAAATAACTTAGAGCATTTCCTATGCTACTTTTATTTCTGCAAGCTGAGGACAAACATCCTTTCCCAGTCCTGACTCCAGATGCAGTGGCTGACTCCCAGGTGCTGACTGACCAAGCAGCTGATTGCTGGACCAGCGAGTCAAGCAGAGCCTATCAATCGTGCATTGGACCCCTGCGCCCACCTGGCCAAAACAGCCCCTGCAGCAGGCAGCAGCACCCCACAGACAGATCTTGTACACCTCTTCTTTGACCCCCACCTCAAAAACACTTCACAACTTAAGAGTGCAATAGGCAATTTTGCAGGTGACACAAGTAAGCAAGGAGAGACTTTACAGCTTATCCCATGCCAGGCAGCAAGTGACTTTTGGAAACAAAGAACAAACTCCTGTATTCAACCTTATCCATTGCCAGACAGGTGACACAAAATCACAAAATACATACACAAATCACCAACCCAACATCCCCACATTCAAGCTATGGCTGCACCCCAGCAGGCTTCTGAATGAACTGCAGCAAAAGTATTTCAAGTAGAAAAGAAGCAAGTTTGTAATTTTCTTCCTACTACTTCAGAAGTCATAATAATCATAGAACATCTCCATAAAGATCTCAGTCCTTGGGCAGGTTAAAGTTTACAACTATTTTTACATATCCGTTTTCCAGGTAACAGAGCAATGTATTATTTACTGTACTACCAGCCTGTTCAAGGCAACAGATTTTTAAAGGGCACATTAACTAAGCACAGTGGATTGTCTCGCATTTGTAAAAACGTTGATGAAAAGTTAAGCAATTTTCTCCTTAGGTTCAACCAATAGCATCCACAGAAAAGCATACAGGCACGTTAAAAACATTGCAAAATGAGGGGTTTTACACAGATGAATTCTATGGAAAGAAATTGTAAGGAGTTTTGCAAACCAGTCTTTCATTTTATGACAATTTCCGAAGCCTCACGGGGCTAATCTTTGTATGATCATTTCAGATCAAGGCATCTGTAGGCTAAATAAAAGGTCTAAGTAAAAAGCAGTGCTATTAAGAGGATTTAAATGGATAAAATGAAAGCCATTCAAACTTTACCTCGAACAATAAGTTGAGCAAAATTTGACACTCCCGAACCTCTCTCCGACTGAGTCACACAGCGGTATAAGTCCTGGTCAGTTTTTGTCACCTCTTGCAACTTAAAGGTAGCAGCAAATCTTCTGTGATTGATATTTTTAGTCTGAGCAACTGGAATATCTTCCCCATTTCTTCTCTGAAAATAAAAGAAACCAAGGCAGAGTTATCTTATAAGAATACAAAGGACATTTATCATGCTCATCATACAAAGGATATGTTAAAAATGCAAATGCATTCACCCTGTGCTGTATTTCTCTGGTAGAGCAGCACAGTGCTGAGGTCCCATAGAAAAACAAGCAATACTCGAGAGACAAGTAGTCTCTCAGCAAGTCTGCTGACAACACCAAGCTGTGTGGTGTCACGCTGGAGGGAAGGGATGTCATCCCAGAGGAACCTTGCCATGCTGGAGAGGTGGGGCCCATGTGATCATCACAAAGTTCAACAAGGCCAAAGGCAAGGTCCTACATGTGGGTTGGGACAATCCCAAGCACAACTACAGGCTGGATGGAGAATAGATTGAGAGCAGACCTGAGGGGCACTTGGGAGTGTTGGCTGATGAGAAGGCTTAACATGAGCCAGCAATATGCTTGCAGCCCAGGCAGGATATGGTTGTCTTTCTGGGCTGCATCAAAAACAACACGGCCAGCAGGTAGAGGGAAGGGATTCTCCCCCTCTGTCCCACTCTTGTGAGACCCCACCTGAGGTCCTGCATCCAGCTCTGGGGTCTCCAGTACAAGATAGCAAGCAGTTGGAGCGAGTCCAGAGGAGGGTCATGAAAATGATCAGAGGGCTGAAGGGCCTCTTCTATGAAGAAAGACTAAGACAATCGGGCTTGTTCAGCCTGGAGAAGAGAAGGCTCCGGGGGCACCTTACAGCAGCCTTCCAGTACCTCAGGGGGCTTACAGAAAAGCTGTTTGCAAGGGCATGGAGAGATAGGACAAGGGTTTTAAACTGAAGAAAGGTTAGATTAGATATATGGATTAGCTATATGGAAAGTTAGATTAGATATATGGAAGAAATTATTCCCTGTGAGGGTGGTGAGGCCCTGGCACAGGCTGCCCAGAGAAGCTGTGGCTGCCCCCTCCTTGGCAGTGTTCAAAGCCAGGGTGGATGGAACAGGCTGTGGAACAGGCTGCCCAGGGAGGGGGTTGAGTCACCATCACTGGATGTGTTTAAAAGAAGGTTAGATGGGGTACTTAGAGAGGTGGTTTAGCATAAGACAGGAACGGTTGGACTTGATCTTAAATGTCTTTTCCAACCTAGTGATTTTGTGGATGGGGTTTTGGGCAGCCCTTCCTAGTGGAGGGTGTCCCTGCTCGTGGCAGGGGATTTGGACTAGATGGTCTTTGAGGTCCCTTCCAACCTAAACCATTCCATGTTTCTATGAAAAGCATTTCAGAATCAAATTTGGGATTAAAGACACCTTCAGGCTTTCACACTGCCACAAAACATGACCACGGCACACTCAACTGCCACTGCTTCATTGCTGGAACCACCCTAGGAGAGCCCAGCAGTAGCACTTGCACTCATAAAAAAACTCATTTAACTTCAAAAAAAATTATAACTGATACACTGGGCGTATTGTAAGAAATATTTAAACAAATGTAGCATTGAAATTTCACAGGTTTTCAACATCTCTTTTTCAGCAATCAGCCAATGTTTCCTTTTTAATGTTCCCTTTTATCTACCCATATTCAATACCTTCTAAAATTGTACCTTTGTTATACTAAGCACCACATATCTACCTAAAGCTAGTTGAAATAAAGAGAGGAGGGAAGGAAGCTAAAAGAGGAATGATGTGTATCTCATTTAAAGGAAGGAGCTTAAAGAGTTCTGAAAAAATCACAGCTACCACAAATCACTGAAAAATTTAATCTGTCTGGAGCTGCAGGGCAGGGTGAGAGGTCAGCAAGGTAGAAACAGTTAGAGCTCTTTTTTGACCCTTTGTCCTCATTCACATTAAATGCTCAATTTTGATTTTAATCAAAAAACAGACACTCCACCAAAAGTTGGGGGGGGGGTGTGCATGACAAACAAAAGAACTTCAAACACATCATGCACCCCCCTCAACAAAACCACCCCTCAAAACCCCAGAAATATGCAAGCAAGTGAACAACGTCCCTGCTCTCCTCCATGGATCAACCACACTTTATTCCCTGTCCCGGATACAATTTCTGAGCACTCAGCTTTGCTCAGACACCAGAAAGACATCATAATTTCCTTGTAACTGCATCACCTGCTCTGCTCAATACACAGAAAATGTGACCTCCACTGACATTTTTAGCTCTAATCAACCCCTTGAATGAGAAACTTCATTGAGGTCTTAAACTCGGAGCTTTCTGTCTACAAGCAGTGGTACTGCTGAGCCACAGAATTTAATAACCTGAAAGCCTGTGGCAAAAATAGAAAAGGGAGAAAAAGGAAATGAGTTAATGTTGCATGTGTATATTAGCCAGCCTCCTGTCACTGGCCTGAGTACTTATAATCCTCAAACACTTCCTTTTACATCCACCCTTTGTGATCTTAGCACGGGTTGGTCACTCTCTGAGCAGTTTTGTGATGGATTAGCCAGGGATTCAGCGCTGCTGCAAGCTCCCTGTAACAAGTATTCATTTTAACTCTTAGTATGTTTAAACTGATGAATTTCAGCTTCTTCCATCTTTCTTGCAGCAGTCAAAGCACCCTGCCCGGGCCCCACTGCCAGGCTTGGGTGAAAGGGTTCATTTATACCAAACCTGGCAGATTTCCCATTCTTTCACTCACTGGTATTCCACTACAAAGACCACACTGTCTCCTGCATCAACAGCAATGACTCTTCCTTATTTCATGAAGACACCACCTATTTGCCCCCACTGTCAACCCCCATTTTTCCCGTTACACCCAAAAGCACATGAGGCCGCTAGCCAGGGATGATGAGCTCATCCTGCAGGGTCAGACTAGAAAGCACAGGGAGATGCAAAGAGTGAAACCAGACCTCCAAAAGAATATATTGCCTGAGACACTTCTCCATATAGCAGTTGCCATCCTGTACCCACCAGAAGCCTGCTTATCACAAGGATGTTATCTGAGAGGGATGTTCACGGATCACAAGGAACGGAGGTTGGACACTTGGAAACCCTGATACATTGCAGCGCTGCTGAGTTGCCCTGTGGCAGACACCATCTCCCTTCTGAGCTCTGCAGATACCTGCCTCCTGTTAAGGAGAATTGAGGAAGTTTGCTGACGCCTGCAAAGGAGTCCTACAAATGAAAGGCCTTATTGAACTTCAAGGATCAATGAAATTATTAAATTCCAATATCACACAAATGAGGAGTGATGTTAAAGGCTTTATTTCAGTGCTGCTCAAGCTACAGCAAAATTATTCTGTGGGAGGTACACCTCCCACCTCCGCTTAGCCAGCTTCTCCTGATAGGGAAAGCTAAATCCTAAGGCAGGATTTTCTAGCTAGTTTCTTCTCCCTCCCTCCACTCCACCCCGTTTCAACCAGAGGCTTGAACTCCCAGAATGATGACTTAATATGAAGCTTGGATCTATTGCTGTGAAGTAACCAAACTAAACAAACCTCATGGCATTTTCTTCCCCTCATGCTTGTCCATGCCCACACACCCACAGCGCAAACCCTCACGACACCCAGGCTGGCCAGCAAAAGGAAGCAAAGCTTCCGCAGCCTTCTCTTCTCCAGGGCTTGTTCAGCCTCATTGCAGCCTTCCAGTACCTGAAGGAAGCTTATAAGCAGGAGGGGATTTAACTTTTTAAAAGGATAGACAATGGCAGGACAATGGGGAATGGATAAAAACTAAAGGAAGGAAGGTTTAGATTAGATATTAGGGGGAAGTTTTTTACAGAAAGAGTGGTGAGGTGCTGGAACAGGCTGCCCAGAGAAGTAGTGGATGCCCTGTCCCCGGAAGTGTTCAAGGCCAGGTTGGATCGGGCCCTGGGCAACCTTGTGTAGATCCAGGCCTGAGGTTGGTGGCCATGCCTGTGGCAGAGGGGTTGGAACTCTATGATCCTTGGGGTCCCTTCCAACCCATGCCATTCTATGATTCTATGATTCCCCCACTAAACACAAACTTGCCACATTATTGTTAAAATGACCAAACAGCATATAATAGAAGGTGTCTTGTTAAAAAAGGTATGGTGGCAGGCTTGACAAGTAACCCATGTAACACAGGCATTTTTACTCTGCTATGAAGGGAAACAAATATTAGAGAGTTTTCTAAAATGAAGGGCTCCCTTCAGTAAGTCCAATGCTTTAAGTCTCAATGCCAAGTGGTCGGTCTGCAGCAGAGAAGCACATCCAGGTTTGCTGTGTAAAATAGTTTACTTTCTGAAGTTCAGAACTTGCTTACTTAAGCTTGTCTGTGTACTTCTTGTTGAGAAACAAAGAGAATTAGGCTCCTACTTAAAATGAAATACTCATGTACTTTCAGTGCAAATAATCAAAGTAATATTTAACAAGATTTATAGTTCTACTCCAACCACAAAAACGTTGGCTTTCTTTGCTATTTACATGAGTGATTCACTACCACTTCATTTTACAAAGCTTACAGTTAGTTGCTCAAATTTCTCTGTATTAGGATTTATTTCTCGAAAAATCCAACTGCACAATTACATCTTCAAAGTCTATCTTCATGTACAGCTTACCTATTAAAATATTTTCCCATCATTAAAATGATAAAAAAGTTCAAACAGAAGAGAGTTCTCACTTAAAAATGAGTGTTGAAGAAAATACCCTGCATTCATTTCAGTGTGTATCCCTTACGCTGGCAAGCCATTAGCCAGTCAGAGTTCAGATGCACTGCCACGATCTCTTAATTAAATTCTTCTTTTTAATGTCAGGGCATTACTACTGATTTTAAAGGAGAGGAAAGAGAGGCAGTCGTGCTCTCTGCTTATTAGAGGGTTCCTGGTACATACTGTTTCAATTTATGTCCTGCTCACACTGAACAGAGCTTGAAAATGCTGCTCAATTAGGTTTTAAAAATTCAATTTAAAATTAATGTGGAGTTATACTAATAGGTAATGGCTGTACCCTGTGCGATCCTTGGTTCCTCCAGTCCCTTGCTGTCTGATTTGATAACCCTGAATTGCTCATTTAGGAGAGGTCACCACCAGACGGTTCTCCTCCTCTTGTGAAAATAACTCTGGGCTTCACAAAGAACTATGCTCTATCAACACTTGATTAAGAGAAATGTAAGTGTGTGGAAAAACCTCCTTAATACCAGCTTCTAAGGCATTTAAAATTATGACCTTAAACAAGGCTCTATGACTTCAAGGTTATTTTTAATTTGAGAAGTACATGATTTTTTTGTTGTTGTTGTTCAGGCAATGAAATTAGATCATCTATATTAAAAAAAAAAAGAAACCAACAGTAAAGTCTACACAGCTTAAAAAACAATCACGGGCAAATTAACAATTAGCCTAAAATTTCTCTCTTCTGTGTCATGAAAGAAATCGGGCATTTAATAAACATGAAATTAAATTTTAGTGGATCTTCCAGAGCCTGAATGGAAGCAGAAGCATCTAAACCCCAACCTTCTGTATATTTTTTTCAGAATTTAGATGCATTTCTAATTTTCTAATACAAATTTAAAACTCATTTGTATTTCTTATTTCTCTCACAACTTTTCAGACTGAAAAGTGGTGTGGGTTTTTCCTTTTTTGTTTAAACAGCAATAAGATACCATAACTATCTGTGGAGATGCTCCCTCTAAATTTTCTTGAGCTCTCCTACTTTTTTTTTCTTTCCCCATAGCACTGATTTTTATCAGCCTGGACAGCTCAACCTTACACATCCCCCTCCCTTCCTTAGTGTAAACACCTTAAAATAAGTCTGCTTCACTGCTAATAATTAGAGTCAACTCTGGTTGCCTTCTCGGGCTCTCAGCTGAATGCCGGGATGCCTCCAGAGATCTAAAGATGTCAACACTTCTGCTGCAGTGACACACGCGTTACTCTGGCGGCAGCGCCCACTTCAGCTGGCCCCAAATCGCTCCCTCCTCTGTTCTCATGCAGAAAACTGACCTGGAATCAAAAAAACCCACCCCAAAAATCAACCTGAAACCCCTCCCTTTCATGGGAAAACATGCTCCCCATATATTATCGTCACTAAATGGATCCACTCCTGATGGGATTCTGCAGGACCACAGGAAGGAGAGGAGAGGAGAGGGAAGGATCTGTGCAGGGAGCAGGATGTGAGCAGAGAGCTTGTCTAAGCAACTCGGTCCCCAAAGATGCAACCAGAACTTCACTGGACAGCAGAAGGGCCCAAGGAATTATGCCTCTGCGGTGCTAAGGAAAAAAGGAGTTTATAAATAAGCTGCTCCATAATTTTTGCAGCTTTACTTGTTCTGTAAAGGGAGAAATGACATTTTTTTGCAAAAGGGAAAAGGATTGAATGTGGATAGGTTGAATGCCAGCAATAACAGGCGAGTTCTGCCAAAAAGATGTGGTTTTTTTTAAAAAAAAAGAAACAACATGAGGGGAATAAACACCACAAATAACTATACTTTTTAATTTTTACTTATGTGTAGCTGTCTGGCTCTTTTCAGCACACACAGCATATGCTTTTACAGCATCCGAACACAATTTCTAAATGGAGAGAAATCTTTCAAAAAAAATTCTGTTATTCTTGTTCATTTTACTCTTTTATACAAACGTCTTTATATATTCTTGGGACTTCAAAGCTTATTAAACATACTAGAAACACAATAAAGCATGACACCTATTTATCATAATAAATAATATTTTTTCCCCACCCACACAAGAGCAAAGAGCTGAACAAATGGGACTTTTTTTCCCCAGTCAATTTTAATTACATATATATGATTTAAGACCAATAAATCTGTTTGAGGGTTTTTTTAATGTGGTTTTTTTTTTCTTTTTTCTTTTTTCAGGCATCATGAGAACTGCAACTACAGCTTAAATAACATGCCTGGATAATCCTATCTTCTTCCATGTATAGAAGGAGGTAAAGTAGCAATTTCTTTTGTTTAATTTTCCAGAGAAAGGACATGAAGGCATGAAGTTAAACTTTTTTTTTAGTAGGAAATTATTACAACCTGCTTTAGCTTGCTATTCTCCCTATGTCCATGGCAAACCAGACTGAAATCCTACTTTCCAACAAACTACTGCTTCCTTAGCAGGAAAAGCAACACGGCTTTTCCTATGCAAACGTATACTGAAGATCTTGAATAAATGTGACAAGCCAATGTTAATCCCACGTGCTGCACTGCAGTACAGCAAAGTCCATGATTACTTTAAATGTCTTGGTTACATGCACTGCTGCTGCTCAAACTTGTCCACTTTGAAGTAGCTCAATTTCTCTCACACTGCACTGAACCTCCTATCGAGGAAAGCAAGGTTTCTCATGAAATAATCTAATTGAGAGCCATCTGGCCCTTCAGAGGTGGCAATCCTAATTTATTTCATTGTAATAAAATCCACCGGAGGCAAAATAGCAAAAATTCATACTACAGTGGCCCCGGCCATTCCACTGCACAAATAAAAATGACATTCTCTGTCTCTGGACATTTTAAAGCCTCTTATTTTGAGCCTAATACATGCCACAGAAAATAAAAATAAAAATCTATATTTAGGAAAAAAGAAAAGAAAGATGCTTTTCAGAAAGCTATAGTTCTTGAACTCAGTGTTGTGGATTTTAAAATTAAAAAACACTGCAATTAACAGAAATACGAGTTCTGGACACAGTGATTAAAGATCTGTATGACACTGAGCAGTGTATACTGAACCACAGTACTCATCCTGTAGTGCAAAACAAAAAAAATCTGACTAGTTAGAAGACAAGGAATAAAAACAGTAGCAAAAATCCCCAAACAAAACCAAACCAAACCCAAAAACAAACAAAAATACCTCAACCAAAATCTCTACTGAAGACCAACACTACACAAGATAATTCCTCAAACACTTCTCAGCAGATGATCTTACCCTTTTCCAAAAGTAGCCAAGTATACCTCCTGCTCTTACTCTTCTGTGATTAAGTCCTGCAGCTTTTTGAGAAAGTATGGCCTTGGGTATACAGGCATCCACCCCATATCACATCGCTGAGGAGGAAACAACCTGAATGCAGGTGTTAACAGGCAAGACTCAGAAGTCTCTATGGTCAAGCAATTTACTGCAATATATGCTTATATAGACATCATCTTAATTTCAGGGGTGCAGCATCCCTAAGGAAGACACATAGAAATGACAACCCCAAAAGCTGCCATGTAAGCTAAATGACTGGTGGCTATGTAGGCTGAGGGACTTAGTTAGCTTGGGTAGAATTAAATTAAAGCCAGGAGGATTACAGCATTTCATGTTGCTGCAAGCAAAGACGACCAGGCATCTAGGGAGAACTGGCATCTTTATCCAAGAAGCTGATAAATTGTGGGAGAGAGTGTGAATGGTTCATTCTGGGTTAAATGACAGAGATAGCATTGAAAGCATATACAGAGTGAAAAGATGGGGGAAAAAAGCCTTTGTGAAACAAACACGTTAGGAGAATCTCAAATATGAAGTTATGAATATTGAATTTTTCATTGGTGAATATTCTTTATAACCATGTCCGAGTCAGCAGTGTGTGATACAGAATAAACTACGAGTCAAGTCATTTACAAGGAGTTCGATATATCACTCCAGGGCAGCTTTTCACACATCTTTGAGAAGATGTTTGGAAAATCAGAACACCTATCACAGAACATAAACATGATGAGGTGGAACGTGCAGGTAAAATAGACAAGTCGTTGCCAAAGAGAAGCCCTGTCCTCTGAGCTGCTCTATTCTGTTGATCACTTTCAAAATTATCTTTTCTTTTAAGTAAAAGCAACCACCAATGAGATAAACAAAGGAAGTGAAGTTTCTGTGCAAGCCTTGAGTGCAACAGAAAAAGCTCTTAGAGACTGCTTGGCTGTTGCCAGTAAGCAAAAGGTAAAGTGATGTAGACTTGAGGGACATTTTACAGGCTGAGGAAAGAAGGTTTAGTATAAACAGCCCAACTTGCCGTACAAATTACTACTTGCTTGGGGCAGATGGTGCTTACGATTCAAAAAGTCTCAGATGTTCACCCACGTGGAGAAGCACGAACCCAGAGTGAACTCAGGACCTTTCTCCTCCCACAGCCTCCACACAACATCATAGCTTCGACTCCCCCTTATGGCAAGCAGGCCTTGCTGCCCTATTTCACTTCAACACCAAAAAGCATCACACCCAATAGTTGACCAAAACAAATTAAGGACCAAAAAAATCCCCACGTCCGTAGCTGAAACCCTGTGGGTGCTAACAAGGGACCTTCTCTGAACCCTCTCTAGGCCACACAAAAGAAAAATCGTAACAACAATGTTGTTATGATTTTAACAACTTATAACAAAAAATCATAATAGCAAAGTTTCATGAACATTCAGAGTGTACTCTGCTCCCTTGAACTTTCAGGGGTGCAAACTGTGCAAACCAACAAAAATCATTCTTCAAATGTAATCAAAATGGTGAACAGGCAGATGTACTGTAACAGCAAAGGTTTTATGCTAAAGAGACGGTATCTTAACCAGTATCAAAAATAAAACAGGATCTCAAAATGCAAAGTTACATTAGGAAACAATGAAAAATTCTAAGTAGAAAAACATGCAAGCTATGGCAGCCAAAGTTAAATTGGATGTGGCTTCCTTATTGTAGATACGCTTTTCCTGAGACCACAAGCAAGCCTCCCAACACTTCACTGCAGCCGAATGGTTTACCCCACAGGCCATGGCCCATACTCAAACCCTCCTGCTGAATAATGATTTGAGCCTTCACCTTCTGGGTACAGTGGAAAGAATGGAAGTGTGTGGCACATCTCTTTCCTCTGAGAGGAAATACTGTGCTTCCAAAAAGCAAAACAAAGCAGGTGACATTGTGTCCCTCAATGCCCTGACAGGGGCACAGGTTCATCATACATGCTCTTCAGTTTAAACTCCTGAAATAATATATTGGTCCTGCACAATGATCTGCCCAAATGCATCATTACAGGATATCATCTGCATGTGCCCAGTCCAAAGACTTCTTAAAGAGCATGAACACGCAGTATCTAGCAAGAAAAACAAATGCTAAACATCAAATCAGGTTCTGCGGCACCCAGCACTGAAACCCAAAATGCTGGTAAACAGAACGTTAACGGTTATGGCAGTTTCCTCAAGTAAGGGAGCAGGACACGGCCAGTTGTTTGAGCCTGAGCAGACGCCTGTGCAGACGCTCGTTCATCCTCCGGTAACAGTTGGTACCGCTGGGAGGTCAGCCCAACTCCATTGTTTTTACAGCAATTTGCATTTTATTTTCCATAATGCTGTTTAATTTCACTTTTTCAATTATTACTCTCAGGCAATTGCTTTAATTATCTGTTATTCCACAAGGAACGACATTTTCCTCTGGCGGAGAGAAGTGGCTGCATCAGACCGCATTAACGCCTCTCCACGGGCGAGAGCAGGGCTGCCTTGCCAGCCTTGGCAGCCCAAGTGGAGCGGCGGTTAGCCAGCACCCACAGCTATTGCTGACAGATTGGCCCGCTCGCCACCGCTCTGATGGCAATCTGCACAGGATTACCCGGCATTAAAACTTTCACATGCACGCGGTACCCCCTTTCAATTTCAGATTCACCAAAGCAAGTGGTATCAACCGCAGAACGTGGCGGAACACATCCGACCGCAAAGCCAGAGCAAGCCGCTTTCCCTAATCCAATGCTATGTTAATGCAGAGTTCAGCAATGATGGATGGACTCATTAGTGCCGCAGTTACCGCCATCTGAACCAGGTGCCAAGACATATGGTTTAGCAGATGTTCTAGCAAAAAGCTCTATTCTCCGCGCTGTGAGAATGTCCAGTTAAACCGGACATCGATAAGACACTGAAAACTGTATTGGGCTTCTGGGAGCCACAATTGTTCCCAGCTCAGGAAGCCATTAAACACGGCCCGATTACGCAGAAGCCCCTATTGCTCTGATATCCCAATTAGATACACAGAACAAAAGCTGGACAGTATGTACGCTGCTTTCCAGAGTCTTTGTGTACCAAACATTATTCATTCTATTCAGACAATTTCTCTACTTAGTAAAGAAATGAAGCTTATACCTTGGAAGCTTTCTCCAGACAGAAACCTCCAAATCAAACAGGAAAACAGCCTCCCCATCACACCTCATTCCTGCACCTTCATGGGTTACAATGCTGTGTACGTGCTTACTCTTTCAAATATTTAATCCTTAACTCGTATCCATTCTGAGCACAGGATTAACGTGCAGAAGAGACTCTTGTTTGGAGGTTATTTATTGAAATAACTCCACTGGAATGCTCAGCATTTCACGGGGTGGGGGGGGGACACGGACATGACACGAGGACGACACCAGAATAGAAGGTGGCCCTATATATACTAATTCAGCAAATCAGTGTGAACAAAGCAGCAAGTTGCATCAAGTGTTAATAAATTAAAGAATCCTTATTCTTCAACTATCTTTCCAAAGAAAGGCAATTCAGAGGCTTTAGAAAAAAAAGTCAGCAGAAGTGGGCAACAACCGATCAATTATGATACCTATACAAGTTATATTCAATCTTTTAAGCCTGCACACACACTTATGCTCACCTCCTATGGATGGAACAGAATTTTTCAGGAAGAACTTCTGTTTACTCCTGATGCTTTTAAGACAGAGAATACCAAGGCATAACAGGTGGAAAAGTTAGGTTACCGCCTTGGGTTTGAGGACACTTATCACACCCCAACTGCTCCAGTGTGTGCAGTGGCACCAAAATACAGCTGTCAGTGTGTGACACATTACAGAGGAAATTTTAAGAGGAAGAAAATACTGAGGAAAAAAACCCCACAGCATTACATTCAGAAGGGGCTAGCAGGCAAAAAAGGTAACACACACCAAGACCGAACGTATTTCAGAAACAACATTGATACTCACTTTACAAAAAAAAACCAACAACAACTAAGGACTTTGAAACTCTTTCAGAATTTGCTAATAACTAGGTCATAAAGAAAATTCTTCAGCTAACAACTGGATTAGATCCCATAGTAGATGAGGTTGAATAGGTGAAGGACAAAAAAAAAAAATGAGCACGCTACGTTTCTGTGTTGTTCCCACACCTACTATTCACCCTGTCACAAAAAAGGTGTGCTTCAGATCATCCTGTTCAACCAGTTAAATCTCTTTATCTGGGCAAATATTTGTTTTGTATTAATGCAGCTGCAACTTTAAAAACTTCTGCTATCTTTGCTGCTTATCTTTCAGTGACGGAGCTTTGACTGTCCCAGACCTTGGGTCCAAAATGCAAGAAGGGGTATGAAAGGGGACAAGAGACCAGATGCAATCTAAAACCAAACAAGAACAGAATCTATAGCCATGAAAGTCAGGAGAAGTTCAGTTCAATGTTAAATTCTATTTTTCTCAAATGTTTACAAACACACACTTATAGAAAATGGAGTTGATGAAAAGACTCTCCTTACATTGGTAAACACACAGGAAGCAGTCTACTGAAATGTGCCTAGTTTTATTTTCAGACACACAAAGGTATGTTCATTAATCACATATAAACTAGGAAAACCATAAGCATGAAAATATGCATTCACACAGATCATCTAGTATATGAACAGAGATTTTTGCCTAATTATTAAAAAAAAAAAAGGAAAATTAAAGTTTACATGGGTCACTACAATGACATGCTACTGAGTTCTATTTTCACTTCAGGTTGTTATAATCTTTCCCTCTTCCTTTCTTCTAACCAGACATCCCCATCTTCTTCTACCTCCTGGCACTATTTATACAGGTAATTCAGACACAAATCAAGCCAAAAATGAAAAAAAAAAACCTAATTAAAAGACATCATAACCAAAATCACAGTTCTCCCCACCCCAAACAACAACAAAACCCCCTCTAATTTGGGCCAAAATCTTTTTTATCCAGATCCTGAGTTGACTTACACACAAGATGCAAAAGATGCTTACACATCAGTGCACAGAGGGAGGGCAAAAATGAGACTGTGGCAGCTCAGACCAAGCCTGGCTAAAGGAGCTGTGGAGCTGCACGTCTCTGGGCACAGAGGTTTGGGGTTTGCTCCTCCTGCTGCTGCTGAATTTACTTTAGCCCTTCTCCAAACCAGAGGGCTGGGAGAGGCAAACAGCATGAGTAGAGTCTGAAACAAAATCTGTGCCTACACATTATTACTTCAGTGAAAGCAAATGAGATCTTAGATAATTTCAGATACAAAAGGGCTTCATGTCCCAGATTGCACCTTGGATCCTTCCTTATCAAAGGAAGTGTTTTAATAGCAAATTGTTTGTTGCATTTGTTGTTGGTTTGGGTTTTTTTCCCCAATGAGATGTCTTTTCGCTTTCAATAAGGACACAACCAAAAGCTATTTTCTCTAACACAGTGTACTTGGAAAGTGTCGTCTTCCCACCCCCCCCAAAACCCCTTTCATTTTCCTTTTTGACTTTTGTTTTCTTCCAAACAGCCTCTCTTGTTCTGAGAAAAATACATTCCTGGAATGTTTCAGCTCAGGGCTCTCAAAAACAATTACTTAAGCATTTGATTTGATCTGCTGGTTCTTCCTTTCTGGATATTCAGTCTTTATGAATCTCTAGCTTGGTCAAAGGTTAAAGTGAACCTTTTCTAAGTCACACTCCAGAGCCTCACGAGGCCCATACATATCCACCCCAGGATTTTAAGGCAAAGGAGTAAATTCACCATTAGCCATGTGCAATGGCAGTAATTTGCTGTGTTACCTAGGGAAGAAAATTCATAGGGGTGAAGCTGCCGATTCAGGCTTACGTTACACAAGTAGGATGGAGGGGTGGAATAATGAGGGAGAAGAAAAACAAGGATCACCTTTAAATTGGTGAAAATTTGGCACTGTTTAAGAGAAAAGAAGGGGAATAGAAGTTCAAGTATATAAGTCTTGTAGCGAGTTCTCTTCAAGAACGTCAAGGCTCTTCATAAGTACAAGCAAGCAGTTATAAGCTCAATGGTACCTCATCTTTCACACTGTGAGAAATTACCACACCTGTGATAAACATACACGCACACAAACAAACCACCCATGAAGTATATGCAGGGACGAAACATATGTTTTCTGAGTTGTGCTGGCTGTTAACAGGGCTTTCTCAGGGCAGTGAAAGTTCGAAAGGATAATCTGTCAGAGTTACCAGGCTCCGAGGAGTGAGCAATGGGAAAGATTTCCAGCTGCCTGTCTCCATCCGGCCTTTCTGACCTATGATCATCCGAGGCTGGTATGGTCCTATTCCTACAGTCCTGCCTCTGATACGGCAAAACCCAGCTCAGTTTCATTTTGTGTGCTCTATTTGGCAAGTCTCTGAAACCAAACTCCTCTTCCTCAATAAATGCATTATATGTTTGCTGAATTCAAACAGGTTCCTACTAAACATGGAGTACAAACCATTCCTACTGCTATGATGCCTTTTCATTAAACACAATGCAGCTACTGTTAAAATTGTCTTCCTTTTTTTAATGTTATGGCTTATTTGTCCAGGAATATATTTTGCATATCAAATTTGTTCTAATCTCATTCTATCTATTAAAAAAAACACTCTAAAATTTTATCACATGCCTATATGCAACTGTTACTCAAGGTTTATCAGCTCTGCTCTCTATTAAAAGGAAAATCAAACAGATTGAAGCAACTGATTATAATTCATTCCAAAGTACACTTGCCAAAAACTAGATATTTTAAAGTACTGATTATACTGCAACTCATTATATTTAAAAGTACAATGTTTCCCCAAGTATATACATTACAGTTCTGAAAATAAACAGAAATACAATTAAGAAAATAAAAAAAAAACATTTTTAGAAAAAAATCACTTGTAGAAACCATTCTAAAAGACTGTTGGTGTTTAAGGTTTATGTATAAACTAAGGCACATACATAAAGGTATTCATTCATAATGTTTTTTTAAATCCTTATTAAGTGGCAAAGTTGATATTTTTAAGGAGCAACTGTGAAACTTCACCATCCTTCTACTTTACTGGTGGTCTTAACTGTAAGTAACCCCATCCATCACTACACCTAAAAGCAAAGCAGTTATCCTGCGGTGGAGTGGGGGGCAGGGTGTCTCTTCTATTTTACTGAGAAGAGTTTTTTCTGGTTTTAGTCATCTCTTAGATTCTAACATACATACTACTCACAATCACGTACAAATAAAAGTTGAAGTCCCTCTTATGGAGACAGCACAAAAAGGACACTGAATCACAGATAAAGAGCATTAAGTCCCACCGTTAACCCAGCACTGCCAAGCCAAAATTTAAACCACATCCCTATGCACAACAGTCCTTTTATGTCACCCCATTAAACATGCTGCCAAGTAAAACTGATACGAACACAAAAGTACAGCCACATCCCTCCAACCACCTGTGTGGACAAAGAATTAGTTGCAATTTGTATGATAAAATAATCCTCAAAATTTATGCAACTGTGTTACAACTGCATTTAACTAGATCTCAAATGCCAATTATATGCATTTAATGATAATAAACTCTGACATAGAGGAGCTGATTTACTGGAAGGCCCACAATGCCTTAAAGACCAACTCCTCCTCTACTGTCCACCCCAGTTGCTCTAATTTTTAATATTTTAAAACATTATTACAATTTTCTCCATTTAACAGAGGTAAAATTGTATTTAAACTAAATGTTTTACATGCAGAAGAAAGAAAGAAAAAACCAAAGGCTTAGGAATTCAAGCATTTCACCTCCAGAAAGCAGCTTGTCCTCTAGCCAAATAGACTTGCATGAGTTGGCCTTACCTGGAGCCATAACTTGTTATTCACTGCATCTCTCCCCGTAGCAATGCATTGAAATGTAGCATTCTGCCCTGCGTTGACCTCAACATCCCCCAGCCTCAAGAAATGCGGAGATTTATCTGTAGAGGGGGAAAACAAAAATTACAAATAAATGTTTATTGCTAAAACAGGCGTCAGCAACATCACTGACTCCCTGAAGATGCATATTATAAGAACCTTTGGCTAAAAAACAGAAACAGAAGGAAATTATTTGTTTCATCTCTGCTCACGAAGAAAGAGTGCTTTCCCTTTTCCCCGGTGATTCTACCAACTATACACGAAGTATAATGAAGTCTTTCAAAACTCAAAGCCAAGAGGAGGAGATCAAATGCCAAAATGTCAGCAGCACTTTACAAAAATTATCCCAAAGACTTTCGATTGTATGAAACCCATCATACTGAGGAAAACCCCCAATTAGCAGGCTACTGCTCAGGCTAATAAGATACTATTCAGATTATTTGCAATGTAACTAAATGCAATGTTTTACTAAATGAAATCACTGATGCCACTGAATATAGAATTTCAGGAGCTAACAAATTTGCTTTCCATGCTGGCGAAGTCCCTAGGAAAGCTCAGTGGCACAACCACCTGAGCAACTCATTAGATGTAAGAAAGGAGAAGGATGTGTTAGAGGAATAGTCTGTCACACAGCTCTCACCCATCCCTTTCTCAAGAACTACTAAATAAAACTGGTTTTTTTCTTTGTGCTTATTAAAAGCAAACAAAACACCCCAAAACAGAAAATAAAAGATCCCCAACATACCTCACTCCACCCCCACAGGAAAAAACAGCAGAATGGCACAAAAAGGGTTTAAATATCAATAATGAAAAGGACCTTAGCTGAATACTGTATCATGCTGACAATCTGCCAACATGGGTGTATACAAGTGCCTTTTGCTTTAGCACTTAAAAAAACTACAAAGGAGAAAGAAAAAAACCCCACCAACCCCCCCAAAAACCCCACAAACAAAAAACCCCGTAATTCAGAGCAGGGAAAAAAAAACCCAAAAAAAGCCCAAATAACCCTAACCAAAAACCACCCAGCCAGATATTGAATGCCAGCAGAGTTTTGCTGAATACAGACATCAGACAGCTGGGCTGGCTGAAATATAAAGAGGTAACTCACTCAAATACCCTGTGAGCTTGGTGGCCCCTGAAAGCTGCGGTCTTAACAGGTCTGGGGTAGAAGAAAACAAAAAATGTGAGGTTGCCACTGCAGCTTTGTTATTTGGCATTGTTTTGCAAAAATGGGAGAGGGGGTTGTTATATCTTGATCATTTCAGAAAGCAATTAAATTGCCAGCCATGAGGTACATTACAATGAAATCACATTTTAGGAAGAAGGTGTCTAGGGGAAGATCAGAAGAGTTGAACAAAACTGAATTACAAAATAAATGTGATGACAAGCTACAGAAATGCATGTAATAATTCATTCCTTGCAAGTTTTTATTTGTATAATATTCTTGATATCACAACTTGTGTTTGCATGTGTGTTATTCTTCCCTGGGATTAAGCAGGGAAAGGCAAACTTAAATGCCTAAAGTCTGTCCACAAAAACTAAACAACAAAACCCAAACCTTCAGTACATGAATAGCCAGAAGCCCTTTTTAAAAAATATCCCAAGAACTCAGCTGTGTCCATTTGAAAAACAGAAAAAGGGAAAAAGAGCATGAAATCTGATAAACCTCCACGCATCTGTCAATTCAGCTCTCTTTAGTCAGTGAGCATGCACATCATCATTAAACCCCATTTTGATTATCTAACATGAACTATAGTGTAACTAAAAAGACACTGAGGAATTTCTGGTTTTGCATTCCTGTATTCTTTACTTCTGGCAGATTTTACCCCGGTAAATCACCACTGCAACACTGCATTTTCCCCTGGAAGCTGCAACAAAAATACTACTGAAAGAACAAAGAACATCAGTGATCAAGTGATGAAAACTCAGCAGTCTACAGCAATATCAAATATGTCCTGAAAAGACAGAGAAAAATGCAGTTCTTAATCATTACTTACCACAAGGGTAACTCAGAACCTGGATGTCATCAATGGCAATGTAGCCATTTCTCCCATCTGAGACTTCAGCTTCAAATATTACCTGTCAAAACGAAAGAAAAAAAATGTTTACAACACTCATTTCTATAGAATTCCCAGAGTGGCGAGCGTGTAGATATAAGACACATTGCCTTTTTCATTTACTTGAAGTTCCTACAAGGTTTGACGACTGAATGGAATATTTATTACTCAGGGCATTGCACTTCCGTACTGCTCACATACATGGCTGGCTTTGGATCTGCTGCTTATGGCACAGCAGAAAAGCATGTTTATTACCTCAATTAATGGCATCCGGCTTTCTCTCTGATGAATGTATAAACATGATTCAGGCCTGAAAAAACACCACCACTTTCAGACAGGTTCGACACCACAACACACAACTGACCAATCGATTTTAACAAAATTTCTATTCCTGGTGGGGGTCCTATCATGGTCTCCTGTAACCTTCCCCAGCGTAATGACCCAGGAGGACGTGCAGCAGCATAGAAATAGTGCAGCACTCCCCAGCGGCAATGAAAAGAACGGCTGTGGTGTGGCATGCATGGAGCAGTCCTCAACCGTGTGCTTCGCTCTTTCGAGGCGATGGGAGAATTGCTGCACGTGAAAGAAAAGAAGGCATTGTCTTCACATCTGACTTTTTGTCCCACGCCGAATGGGCAGTGACAACAAAGAATTGCTCTTGGGACTTTTCCAGAGGGCGAGTTGTCTTTTGTAACAGATGTAGCAAAATGATGCCAAGTGACCAGAACAAATTTATCTTCAAGGTCTGTGCTTGAGAGTATGGTGAAAGTGAAAGGAATCTGATTAGAAAGGGAAGGCAAAGGATGAAGCATGAATGTTTAAACTAAAAGAAAGTTATGGAAGAGGAAAGCACACAAGTAAAGATTGATTCAAGTGATACAAGATAACTTGCAGTCATGATTACCCAACATAAGTATCCGTTGGGGTCTTCTGTGCAAGGCAGCCTTAGAGGAAGCCAGGTGCTCTATAGATAATCCTTTCAAGCAGTTTACATCTCTAGGTCATTGGGACAACATAGGGGAGCAGCAAACACAATGGGTTAATGATGCAAAGTACCCTGCAGGTGACCAGGAGAATGCTCACAGAGCACCTTTCCCGGGTCCTTCTTACCACTGGATCCACATGGCACCTTGCGAGGAAGTAATGCTCACTGCACCCCTCCGCAGTCTCAATGGAATCCAGGGAATAAGCAGCTCCCAAATACCTTCAGAGCTGCTTTTTGAACCTCTTCTTCACAAGAGCTATCCTCTTCAGCAAAATTTTGGGCACTTAACGCAACTCTGCTCTGAACGCTGCATCAGGATCCGTGCACTTACACTCCACTCACTACATTTCCTCACCCTCACATCCCACCCAGACATGAAGTATAATTTATCTCCCCACCAAAGGAGGCAGAGCCCCCAGGTGCCCTGTTTACACTCAGAACCAATTACACAATCTCACAGAGGCATTAAGTAAAGAAAATGTCCAAGGAAAGTTGGATATGGGCACATCCATGATGTGGTTTGCAGGATCTCCCAACTTGCACTTTGACTGAATAAAGAGGAAGCCCGAGGGACACACATACTTGGACAGCACCAGGTTACAGTCCCTCTTCCAGCTTCTCCACAAATCCTTGCTGAGGTTCTGCCTGCAATTCTTTTTCCTCACGTTTTAATTTTATTTGCACCCTAATGCAATTAAATTGCACAAACCACTTCACTCTCTGCTGCCTCCTCCTGCCTTGGCCAACAACAGCAGGATGGAAATTTAATGCCTGAGTGTCCTACTTTCACTCCCTTGTCCAACGACCTCTCTGACCAGAAAGCCATTTGACAGTGTCCACCAGGTCCTCGGGTATCTTCAGAGAGCTGACTCTTGTCCACAGTAACGAACATCAGCATGATTAGCTTCAATTCTTTAACAATTTGGATTAATCATCCTTTTTTATTATTATATTTTAAACAGTTGTAGATGTGGAAGACAAACAACTCGGTAAGAAATAAATATTGCATTTAAAACCCTTCTGCCAGACCAATTTCTTTATAAAACAATACAGCTCTACCACACGCATACAAACTCCAAAGGCACTTTGCTTCTCAAAACCCAGTTAAAGTTGAGCATTGGTGTTAAGAACTGGCCTAACTTTACACCTCACTCTGAACTAGGTTGTTATTAATCCCTTTGGAAGTAACTTAGATCCAATTCCCAGGGAAGCACGGCCTCCTGTAAACATGTCCTTCCCCTGTATGCTGATACCTTCTTACACTGGGGGAAGAGGGCAGAAAGTTACCTTTCTAGGGATAGAGCTGGGAATTAATTTACTGGGTCTTTTTTCTACCTCTTCCAGACTAATTTAATTAATCTGCACCCTCCAAGAGTAGGAAGCTATAAAAAGCAGGAAAAAAAGAAATCATGGGAAACAGTAAGAATAAGACATGGTGAGAAGAAAAAAACCCAACACAACAAAACCCACGAAGGAATGGAAATTCAAGAAGCCTCTAAAATGTTACAGGGATCACTGTTCATGAGGTTAAGTAAATGAAAGGCAGGCGTTAGAGAGCTGCGATTTCATATATGCAGTGCTAAATTATTTTTTATTTACATTCCTAATTGGCATAAATAACTATAGAAACTCTATAGCAAAAGGTTCTTATCAGGCTTTAATCTGATAACATCTGTTCACATTTAAAATAAGAAATGGAAACAGGGAACTGCATACCTAGGTTAAGCAAGGAATTTAAAATGCTGACAAGTCAGAGCAGAACCAGTAGTAACTCTTCTTCTCTCATGTGCACACCCCACTTGAGAAAAAACAGACTGGTGAGCTGTTCCTTTTACCAGGGAAGGTTTACCCTAATAAAGACACCAGTGCTCTTTGGGAGTGAATCCTGCAATTAGTCTGAACTGCTGTTCAGTTTACAGCCCTAGAAAAAATGGCTTTCACACTTTAGTTTTAGCTGGAAAATAATTCAGATTACCACTCTAGCCAGAAAACATTAGTGCCCTGTGCAACCGTATATGTCCTTCCACTTACTACAGTTTAATCGCACGGTCATCTAGTGCACCTGTGAGATATGCTGGCTTCTTTTAACAGAGAGGAGAGACTGTTTTTGGGGGATGAAGCACAGGCTTGCACAGAGCAGAGCTGTGGAGACAGCTACCCTGTCTGGTTTGTAGCAGCCTCGCCACAATGAATGAGAATGCATTACCTGCATTTCCCAAATGCTACTCAGAGGAATTAGATTTGATCCCTGAATTTTCTACAGAGCTCCAAGGTGATACTCAAATAGTTATTTTTCCAAATAAAATGGCATGTCCATGTTTATCAAGTGCCCGTGTTCAAATGCAAACGAAGATACACTGTCAGAAGTCCCTGAACTGGACATGCACCTACATATTTAGCCATCACTAGTGTATCTCTTGTCCATGTATTGGTTCCTTTTCCCTCTAAAACCATGCAAGCTTTTAGTGAATGCTGTATTATTTGGGAAAATCTATGGGTTTACTACTGACAGGATTAACAACCATCTCCATTTGTCTGGTTTGTACCTGCCTTCCTTTAATGACCCAAATCAGTAGCAAATTGATCCAAATCACCCTGCTATATTATTCACAAAGTTGTAGACCTCTATTCTAGGTCCTCAAGTAATTTTGTCTCCAATTTGAAGGGTCCCAGGTTATTCAGTCTATCTCATATAGAAAGCATTCCCTTTTCTTTGATTATCCTTCTCATCCTCTGAAGCTCTTTCTAACTGCACTACATTCTTTGAAGAGAAGAGCAGAGCTGGTGCACAGTAATGAAGATGTGGGTGAGTCATAATTTATACAAAAGCATAATTTCATTACCTAATTTATACTGAACTTCCCTAACCATTCTTAACACTTCATTTGCTTCTTTTGACCATCCCTGGGCTCTAATCTGATCTTGCTGCAGAGTGCCAATGTCAAGCTCAGAGTCCATCTTCCTGTGTGTGAAATAAGGATTTTTCTCTAAAGGGTGTTATTTTGTACCTCTTTATCTACTCCCAAACATGCCTGCCTCTTTATTGCCCACTCACTCACATCTGGTGATACTGGGAACGGTCCTTCTACAGGTCCTCACAATCACGTACTATCCTTGCTATTACGAAATAGCTTTCAACTGCAGGCTTCTATCCTCTCACTGTTCTCTGGCCCCATCCTGGTCCCTTATGAACATGTTGAAAGGCACAAATCTCTACAGGATGCTCTTGGTGAAGACTTCTGGGCACACTGACAACTTATTACTACCTTCCCTTTTTCCTCATAAACAATTACTTACCTAGGGAAGTACCTTTCTTTTGATAGAATGGCAGCTTAGCTTCACTATCAGGCTTTGTAGAGGTACTGTGCCAAAAGCCTTTCAGAAACCTAGCTGGTCTGCACTGGTCTGATCACCCTTATCTACATGCTTACTAAACCTTCTAAAGGGCTCCAAGGTTGACAATTCAGTGTATGACATGCACCATGCAACAAAAAAAAAAAAAAAAGAAAAAGAAAAAGAGAGAGAGAAAATATTCCAGCTGCTTTGTGTTAGGCACTGCAAAATAGCGCACATTGTTTTCACATCGTAGCTCTAAAATGTAGATGATGACAACCACTCTTTGCCTAATAGTATTCCATAAATAAATGTTTGTGACCGTTTTAAATACTTAAGAGTACGTGAATGCAACAGAGTAAAGTAGTAATTATTACAGCAGAGACCCCCCAAAGGGATTTAGCTGCTGAAGCTATTTAATACTTAAGAAATACTCAAACTTTCACATTCATACACAGCCCTAACACTGCAGCCTGTAACCACCGTGAAGACCAAGCTGCCTTTAGGGGAATACACCAAATACACATCTTGAGGACTGGCCTCACTGAATTTTTAGCTCTTGTCAGGATCCAAAACTGTAGGTATCCTCATTATTAGCTCATTTGAGGCACTGATCAAAATAAGCATTCCAAATCATACCTAGTCAATTAAGTACAAAAGGTAGTCTGGAAAGAGGAAGAACAGCTCGGTAGCCCAAAGCGTACTCTTATAACCAAATTCTCCCTAGGTGCTGTAAAAGCTGTTTTGTGTAATCCATATACCACCGTCAGCAAGCAGTATATTCCAGGATGGTTTGAGGCCTTCTTTGTCCTTTCCCAGCTGGACCAGTCCTGACCACTCACGATACGGAAGAATGCAAGCATCTCCCACAGTTCTGACAGCAATCCACTCAGACCATCATACACGCGAAGCAATCATCCAGACAACGGCTAGATAAAGCCAAGTATTAAAAGGCTTCGTTGTGAAGAAATGTAGTGTTTCACTGACTAACTTTTCCTGCCAGGCTCTGACAGGTGCTCTTAGAGGGAGCTGAAAAGTAATTTGAGAAGGAACCAGAAAAACAAAAAATAGAAACAGTTAATCTTGTCATTTCCACGAGGCATTCAACTTGCAGTACCTTTTTATTTAGCTATAGGAGGGCTTTTGCTAGCAAAATGATCTGAAATCAAACTTGTAAACAGATCAGTTCCAATGCTTGGTGGAAAAGTGGTTTAGAGTGCTATAAGTAAATAGAAAGTATCATGTCTGGTAGATTGCAGTACAAACAACAACAACCAAAAAACAAAACAAAACAAAAACAAACCCTGGTGAGCCTGAGAGTCCAGACATGCTGGAAACTCTTTCCTCACTATTTCAGTATGTATAATCCTCATGGTGTGCATTTTGATCTATTTTTGGCACCTTCCACATCTTTTCAATTCAACTTATGAATAAAACAAATCAAGAAGAAATTACTTAGAGCCAAAAGAAGCAGTGGAGTTATATTAACTAACCTCATCAGATATGGGTTATATTAACCTCACCAGAGTCTTTCAGAAGAATATAAAAAGTAACTATTTTAAATCAGTTAATTTTTTTTTCTACTTTATGCATATCTCTTCCATTGGTCCATTTTAATTTTTGCAAAAGCACAGAATGGTGACTCCAGATATACTTGAGCTCAGTATTTACACCCGAATTTGTTAAGATTAAGCAACACATACCTGCAAGTTTGTTTTCTAGTAAAATAACTTTCTACAGATGAAAAGCCATGAACAGCAAGAAGTTATGCATAAAACACTAACAAATCCTATTCCTGACAAGCTTCTAATTCTATCCAACACTTTCACTCTGTTAAAGGCATTACTAAAGAAAGATTTTAATTACCAAGAAACTAAAAATTAATATAAACATGAAAACAGTACCCTATTATAAAAGAAACACTTGATGAAAGCTAGCTGAAAACAAGAAGGAATACAGCTAAACAATTTTTTACCAAACAAATAAAAATTTTGTTGACATAATAAAAAGCATTTCCCTCGTGAAAGTTATAGATCATTTTGCTGAACTAATTTAGAAATCATGAAAACATAATTACTTCCATTTGAATGCGTAAGTAATGCTGCAAGGCAGCCTTTGCTGCTGACAGTGCCCAGGAGAATTTCCAACACAGCAAATCAAACACTTGGGTGAAAACTTTGGGATCTCAATTCTGTCAAGTCAGCTAACGCCCTATTACTTCTTCTTCCTCACTAACCTACTTCCTGAGATCGGAAAACCAAGGAGTTAATTAAGGCCATCTTCTCGTTAGAGTTGTTACTAGCTTAGCTGGTCAGCAAATGCTCATAGACTTTTCGGTTATCCCTGTCACCCTTGGGGAACCTTGACATATGCACCTCCTCTCATCCCCAAATTTGTATTTAAGATCCACTCAATACTGGGAAGTCTACAGTCCCAAGATTTATCTCAGTTCATGCTCTCTAGTGAGGAACCACCCAGGAAACATGCCTACCACAGGTCCCCAAAGGGTAATCTTTCGGAGAATTTATTAATTGTATGTTAACGAGCTTCTCTACTCAATCCTGGGGAGGGGGAACCACAACAAACAAAACCCAACCCTAAAATTGTCTCTTTACATATAGGCAATAACAATAGGTGAGCTACACAATTTAAACATGAGGAGAATTAGTAACAATATTTTACCTCCACAACCAACATCCTTGCTGCTGGAAAATACATAATTAAGATGAAGCAGAGTAAGTCTTTGAAAGGGCCTGTACGACAGAGTTACCTGATACCAGAGCAGCTAGAGACTAGACCTAATGACCCTGAAGACCTCGGCGTTAGAGCTAGGAACACCAGGAAAGAAAACCTTTCATCCTTCCACTTATCTATGCTTACTTCTCTTAAGCTGCTTATGCCAAATCTTTCTAGGCTTATGCCTAGAAAATGTCTGGATGAAGCACCACACACACAAGAGTTACAGCTGCTTTCGCTTTGGAGCAGTAGTAGTTTATCATCTGGGAATACTTACAGCCTTAGTAAAAAACTACCCTGCTCTTGACTGACTGAAGTTGAAGAAAAAACATGCTTCTACTGTCTGTAAATGCAAGATCTTCCATAAACCAATATATTTGTTTAAGGGTGAAAATTCTTAATGGTTGAAATTTTTTAAAATTTATGTTTTAACCATGGGAAACAAAAACTTTGACAGCATTGTAAATCGTGATGTTTAAAGGCTAAAACTGGGACAGTAGCAGTAAGAGAGACACAGTAAGAAGCAATAAGAAGTACTTAATACTCTGCTTATTTTTGTGACATACCCAAACTTTCTAGTAGGACAGCAGTGGTCCTTTTGAACAGGGGTACCTACCAGGAAAGGCATCAGTAGAGTCTGGCATGATGCTACTGTACTCTTCTAGAGTAGAAGGTCGGTCCTTTTTGCCTTTCAGTGACCTTTGAGAATTCCCTACCATCTGGAAAAGTTTTTTGGTTGGTTTTTTTCTTTTAAAATGCTCAGCCTCAAACCATATAAATTGCCAACCAATCTACTGACACGTTTGGACACACTCAGCATTCATAACCATTGTCCCTTCGAGTAACCATGGCATCTTTTTCATATTCAATTTAAACCAAAAAACCAAACAAAAAAAGACAACTACATAGAAATAGCCTATGAGGAATTTCAACCACCAAGCCAAGCATGCTTACTGAAACCAGCAGACAAAAATAGGTTCATGTTGCACCCTACACACTGCTTTCTAGAACATTCTCCAGTCCATATAAAAGAAAAATTTCTACAATTGTTTATTTTCAGACCAGCAACCAAAACAATTTGAAACACCTATTCAGAGAGTCAAATCCCTATCTATAAATTTACTCCCTCCAGAAAAGATACTGTTTAAAGCCACTTTTTCATTCCAGCAATTCCACTCGACCTGCTGACAGGTATCTTCCTTCCGTCCTTCTCCCTTTACTGCTGCTCTATAAGAAAACTCACATCAGCTATAACTGAATCTATCATCCTTCCTTCAAAAGGGTTCATACCCAGCTGGCTTGGAGAACAGCCCCTTGCAGAAAGGAATCAAAGTGTGAAAACACACAGTGAAAAATAAAAGAATGCCTGTATTTAGAACCACAAGGAGTTAATTCACAACAGCAGTGCAGAAGAGTAGGAGACTTTGTCAGACAATAAAAACAGTACCTAGAGATATGTCTTGACAAAAAAAAATTTTAAATATACTAAATATTTAATTTTTTAAATTATTTTGAAAGAGCCCTTAGTTTTGGCTAATAGGAGAACAGAGAACATCAGCAAGCAGAATACAGTGGCCAAAGACATGGGTTGTCCTAGCTTACAATAGCAGCTAGCATCAAGAAGGAAGCAAACACCAAAAAAACCCAGGCAAAACTGCACAGTATCTCCTAACTCTGTGTCACCATGACCAAAGTGAGGAATAATGTCAACATGTCTTAAGTCAGGAAAATTAGGACAAAATATGTTCTAATACAAGCGGAGGGTACTTTAATGGATACAGTTTAACTGATACTTAATAAATACAGACCAACTACTGCCCAGGAAAAAAAAAAACAACCACAAAAAAGAAAAAGCCACTTTCTTAGAGCAATGAGCAGGTTATGTCAAACAGTATGTACAGATATTCATTGCATCAGCACCTGCCTACACTAATACTGCAACTAGCACTGTTTCTGTAGGAAATTACTCTGACATGTTCTCTCCAAAATGTGCTTCAAGATGCAATCACAGTAGTTTCATCCACAAAATCTGTATATCATCCTATTTTATCCCCTCTATTTCTACATTAATCACAACACACTGGTTCTGGACAAACACAGAAAATGACAGCCATCTGTACAAACAGCTTATGTCTAAAGATACAGGAGGTATGACGTCAAAACACTTCCTTGTTCTCTGTCTTGCACGATATCCACTAAGTTGAACTGAATCTGGCAGAGCTCAATCTGTCTGGCAAGGGATGTCAAGGGCAACAAGAAGGACTTCTGTAAGCATATGAGTTGTAAAAGGAAGACTAGGAAAATGCTTGCCTGCTACTGAATGAGACATGGGTCCTGGTGACAGTCAGGGTCTTGACTTAATGATCTCGAGGTCCCGCCCAACCCCTACAATTGTGCAATTCTGTGACACAGAAAAGACTGAGGTATTGATTGCTTCTGTCACCTTCATCTTTGCTAGTAAGACCAACCTTTGGAAATCCAAGGAGACAGAGACCAAGAAGAAAGTCTGGTACAAAGATGTGGTTGAAGACCAGCATATACTGGGAGGCACCCTGGTGGAAAGCAGCTGGCAGAAATGGACCCAGGGTCCTGGTAGACATCAAGTTGATCAGGAGCCAGCAATAGGCCCTTGAGGCAAAGAGGCCAATGGTATCCTGGGATGTAAAAGACAAAACATTGCTAGTGGGTTGAGGGAGGTGATCCCTCCTCCTCAGCACTGGTGAGGCCACATCTGGCGTACTGAATCTACTGCTGGGCTCCTCAGTACAACATGGTGGCGAGCCCAGTGAAGGGCTACGCAAAGATGATGAAGACACTGAAGCATGTCATGTAAGAAAAGGCTGAGACAGCTGGGACTGGTCAGCCTGGAGAAGAGAAGGCTAAGGGAGGATCTCAGTAATGTACATAAGTCCCTACAGAGAGGGTGCAAAGAGGATGGAGACAGTCTATTTTCAGTACATAAGCTGACCCTCATACATGTCATGCCTAGGGTGTATACTTGGGACCAAGTTTTGGTGATTTTGCCTTTAGCAAAACTACTTAGGTAGACTACAAAGATAAAAACCTTGAAAAGGTCTCTTGATACACCAGATATACACCAGACCTGTAGACACTCAGATTTTATTTCAACAAGTCTCTCTGAAAATTATCTTCCCACTTCTGAAAACATTAAAGCAGTATTGCTTGGCGATGTGCAATATCACATGCCTTGCTTAATGAAAGCAAGTAAGTAAAATTAATTTCCTAATTTCCTAGTTAAAGCAGAAAGTTGCATTGGAGATCGTGACAATGGAGTATTTCATTTTGAAAGTATTTTAACATCAGAAATAGGTAGGAAAGATGAAGAGGCACTAAAAGTAATGGCTGTGGAATCTGTCTGTGAAATCCGGAAGATAAACATCAGTCGGGAATGATAAAGAACTAGTTTACCCGAGCAATGGTCAAGGCCAGTATGTTATAACAACTCAGGTGGGAATTTCCAGTTACATTCTTCTGGGATACTTTTAGAGTTATCAGGCATTATATAATTAGTAATAAAAGACTTAAATACAGAATCTTTGTAATTTCTTCAATTTATTTGGAGCAGAAAGCTGTTTCACCTTACATTCTCAGTTTGCAGGGAGAAGTATGGAAGAGTTAGATGCTGTTAAGGAGCTGAAGAAATGAAACTGGATCAGAGTAGAGCTGACAAGTCACTGACAAGTCAAGTCAGGCACATCACAGGAAGACAAAAAATCAACAAGACAGAGACTTGTGGGCAAAGAATCTCCTCTGCTCCCCTTAAAGCCCCTACCTTGAATATACCTACTAAATTCTTATTAGTTCTTTTCCCTTCTATCTTCCCTGTATTGATCAATCTGCAAAGACATCTGCTACATCGACTGGCCTTTGAGTAAGCAAACGAAAATGAAAAGTCAAACAAAGGAATGATGAATGCTAAATTCAAGAGAAAAGGGTCTTTCCATTCTGAAACAAATCCATTTTCATTTTCTAAACGCTTAGATAATACTGAGCAGATATTCTTTGTTTCTTCTATAGGTGTAATCTCAAGCTATTTCAGCGATTTTGGCTACCAAAACGAGTAACGCTTATGGTCCCTGGCACTGTGCATTAATTTATCTTTTTTCTCCACAGAAAGAGGATGGCAAAAATATTCCCTACCGGAATGAATACTGTCTCTTGAAAGACGAAAATAACCAAGAACCATTCATACTCAAATCCTTTGAACTTTTTCAGCATAAAGCACCAACTTTTAAAAAAATTGTTCAGAAAAATAGCTATGAAGCACTAAGTAATTACTATTATTGCAACAGCTTAGGTTTTATAACTAGCAGCACAAACCTACCATCACTTCTTTTAATTTGAGGCATATTTTTAATGTTCCTCTAAAATAATTTTCTAACAGATGGATTATTAAATGGCAGAAAAAGATTGCACAGATGAATACTAACCTTTCACCTCATAAAATTACAATTTTTATCTACAAGAAGAAGATAAGAGAGGAGGACGTCCTTACTAGTAACCTTCTGAAGATAAAAAAAAAAATCAATCCCAAAACAAACACATTTTACAATCCGTGCTCACAAGGTTCATCGTTCATTAATGTAAGACATTGTAAGTTATTAAAGAATGTGCCACTGGCAATTACAGGGAAGTCAGAATGTATATTTAAGCTACACATTTTCCAACAGGGAGGCAGGGGCACTGTCCCACCAGTGGAACCAGTTACATCTGTATCACAGCATGCTTGCCTTATGTTCAACATGGCACTTTTCACTTTCATGATATTTTTTATAAAAGATGACAAAGGCGATTCTTAAGTGGGAGTAAATTAGGGATTACCACTGAAACGGTGATTCCCTCTTCACCAGACTCAGGCTTCCGCAGTCACAGGCAATTACCATCACTCTCAGTTCACAAAGGTTTGCGGATCATCTGTTACTCACCACAGGCCACAGGAAATTCCCAACATTAGAACACAACTTCAACAACCACAGACAAATCCCAGGCAAGAGCCACCACAACATGCCACAATCGATCTCGAAGGTAGCATCAGTGCCTCTGCAATAAATTCTCTATTGTTTCCTACTGTAAAATTCCCTGTATACTTAAATTAGCAATGATCACCCAGAATACACATTTATGTTCATATTTAAAATACATATGCAAAATAAGATACTTATTTTGACAATTCAAAAGAAGAGCTACAAAAGTTACCCCAAACTCCTCTCTGTGAGAAAACCTACAGGTCTCCATCTGAATACTAAGTCTTACAAAACATTCAAATAAAATCAGAAGCCTAAACTGTAAAGCAAAGTACTGGATAAAAGACACAACATCTGTATTCCAGAAAGAAACGAGGCATGTGATGATAGCATTTTAAGACATTTCTGGATTTAGCAACTGTTATATAGATGCATGCAGGAATGTGCTTACATGGCCCGATATATACAAGGAATTTGGGTATGGTTTTGATCATACACAATGAACAGGGTGTTGCGTCCCATCAAACATTAACTATGTTTATCCAAAGAATGCTGATAAAATGTCAGACTGATGGATACCATTTTTAGGTAGCAACAATTTTCACATATTCTTGTATCTTCAGTAACACAGCATTTGGAGCAAGTCAACTGGATTGCGTAAGTCTTTTCTGAAGAGGTATCAAAATCAAGCTTTCTCTAAGTGCTCAGCTGATCCACATGGAAGTATCAGATTCCCCTCTCCTCTCTCCCAGTTACAGCAGACCCAGTTCTTTTTCACTTAACTCTGGGCTCTCCTCCTCACCCAGCTTTGAATTAAGGGCTACTGATAGTAAGTTTTCACCCCTGCACCCAGCATGAAACACCGACTGAGCTCTTCTACTCCACAGAAGAAATTTGCAAAGGTGCACTGCACAATATTCTACCAAAATAAGCATGTAGTTACTAAAACAATTTTCCATGCATGCTTTATATTAATGCATCCTCTAGCTCCTCAGGATTTTTTTTCCAGCAGACTTCTCAACAACCTTTCTATGAAAAAAAAGAGAATTTCAGGGGGAAAAAAAAAATGCACAACTTTCTCCTTACGTAAACTTAATTTCTCCTCATTTTTCCTATCCTCATCACAACATGCTCTTCTGTCAGACACTTCTTGACGGCTTTGTGTTTTCCAGACTCTCTTCTCTCATTCTCTCACCTGCCTTTTCTTGCTACTTCACCCTTCTTTTCTTCCTCACTCTTTCCTGAGAAAGCACCACTTAGCTTGCCCACCTGAAAACAAGAATCCCTCCAACTAGTTTAATCTTCCTTAATTCTCTCTCTCTTTTCAATGAAATTGTCTCCAAATTCATAATTTCACTACTCCATTTCCTCGGTTCATCTTTCTCAGCAAAACTACTATGACCAAAATCTACCCGACAACAAAACTAAGCATTATTTCCACACTCATCTGACAAGTTATCCTAATGTCCTCTCTTCAAAAACTGACTGCACTTGGCTTCAGTAAGCACTATGTTCTTTAGGTCTTCTCTTGGGCTGTCACCTGAGGTTTCTCTTGTTCCTCATAGCATTGGGGCTTCAAAGGAGCTTTAGTAGGCCTTTCTTGGACTTACTCTTTCACTTCTTGTCTCATTCTTTCTCTTCTTCTTTCTATTCCTTTACTCCCCTTGACCAGAGGTGTCTGTTATTTCTGCCTTAAGAGAAGACAATGGAAAGTCTAGAAGGTAAGTTCTTGTTCTATTTGTATGTTACCTTATGGAACAACATAAGCTCCTGAGATGTTTAAGTGGGGACAAATTTCCTGCCTCCAAGAGTAAGCTGTGAAATGGAGCACAGCACTAACAGAGCTGAAGATGCACCTTTCACCTGACATGTACAACCTGCACACTTGCAGCACATCTTGCTGCTTTTAACATCCCTTCTATTCCATACCTCTGATGGGCCATACTGATAGAGCAATGCATCCCAGAAATCACTGCAGAAATTATTAGCTCTTTGTCAAGACACATTGACCGAAAGGCTGTTTGCTGCCTTCTCTCAGGAAAAAGTGAGAAACCAGTCAAAGTGCAGAGTTCTGTGGGAACGATGTGCTCCATCAACTGCACCACATGGCTGAGAAGAGCCAAGGACCCAAGCACAGCAGTTGTAGAGTACTGACACCCTCAGGCACTGAAAGAGTTATAAACTGAAAGATATTTCTACTACTTCTGAAACGAAAACTAAAGTGGTGGGGACATGTCTGGAGCAGTAAGTAAGCTTTTTTCATCCTAGGCAGCTGAGTCAAAGGCTGGTGCATCAATGAAGTAAATGGGACACTGAGAATGGAAATACATGCATCGAGGTATCACAAGACAACAGATACCAAAATAACATGCAGTTAGCACTAATTTCAAACTCCAACTGATTCAGCTGTCACATCTGGTGTGCCAGGCATCACCCATCACGTCTAGTGATGCCCATTTTCATGGCAGTAAATGGGCAAATAGGGAGAAAAAAAATAACCCAATGCCCCCAGATCACACTACTAGTAGTACATGGTTTTATGTCACTTCCAAAACCTCCATTATTACTAAAGCCAGTACACCTAAGGAATTTTGGGAAGAAAAAAGCCACAGATTGAACCCGGTATTTTATTATTCACATTCATCAGATTATCTTCTAATTATCTCTGTCTAATCAGTTCAGAAATCAGAGTGCTATAATACCTTTTGCTGCTGCTTCTCTAACACTTTCTCAAGTACCAGTATTTGTCCGAGTTATCCCACCCATTTCCATTTCACCCACAGATGTGAACTGAACTTGCTGCCCTCACATACATGCTTTACACTGTATATAAGAAAAGCAAATTCTACTCTCACTTGATATGAAAACTTAACCTAGCACAGCCATCTGGAAAAGAAAATTAAAAGTTATAAACAGGATTTCTCTTTGCTTCCGAGTACTTCAGACATGCACTTAGGCCCCTTTCACCTTACAACTGCAGACCAGCTATGCCAACCCAAACCTCTGCCTGAGGTTTCGAGGATTTCCAGTCAGATTCCCCCAGCTCTTTGAATTCCAGAGCTTCCAAACACTCTTACCTCCCCCAAGGGGTTTACAAAGCACCAATTAATATATTCTCTCAGCACAGTTGTCAGCCCTGTTCTTGCAATCACCGTCCTGTCACAAACAAGGGCTTGAGATGTGCCAGTTGCAGAAGATGGTCTCTGTTACTGGACAACAGCAGAACACACACATTCACACGCAACACATGCTGCCTACCCCACTGCACTTTTCCCTCAACTGCCCTGACCCGAAATACTAGCCATTAAATTTTGTATTTAATCACACAGGTAAGATATATTTTGTCTAAGGACATGTAACAAATAATACTAAGAGTCACATAATACGTATAATAAATTAAATGAGAAACCCTTGAGAGATTTAAGGAAACTGGTGCGATGAGATCTTCTGTCTCATGGTGGTGTAAGGTTCCAGAGAGGTTCAGTCAGTCATGTGTCAGCTCAAGCTGTAAGACTTTATTACTTCTGAAAAGCAATCTGGAACTGTAAGCCTGAACAGTAGATTTAGCTCGTTGCCCAGGTTTATTTTAGACCCCCACACCTGACATTTGAGCACAGAAGCTCTAGGCAGATTTAATTCTTTTAAAACAAACACCACACGAGCCCTATCCTTTTTAATTTATTTCATAGCATTTGCTAACATTACTTCTGCACACCTTGCTTAAATAACCACCAATACGATTGAATAGCCTCTATGGCCAGCTCCTTCACAGGTGGCAGAAAGAAAATGATTCATTAGCTAACCCTAACACCTCAAAACCCACAAAATATTCAAAGATCACCTCTCTTTTATCAGCATTTGCTGATAGCTGTAACCCAGTGATATTTCAGAGGATGGCTTCTCCTCTATAATTCAAATGGGAAATAACCAGTGTAACTTCACAAAGCTGCCTTTCATTTAGATCGTGGCAAGCAGTGATAGGACAGGGCTATTCAAAGCATTTCTATTCTGCTCCCTTACAGTGATTAGTGTTTAATAATGGCGAACACGACAAATTGAGTAATAGTCATTTTGTCCTTTAGCACATGCAGCTATCCTTGGCTTAAGTTTAGTCAATGCTGTGCACAAAGTTAAACATCACAGTCCTGACAAAAGTAAGTGATGAATAAGGACAATACAAACTAAAAGAAGAAAAAACTGTGTGATCCATCTCTGTGCTGTAAACAGGTCTTTGGATGTGAAAAAATTCAAGGTATTTGTAGAACAATAAATTCAGTAGATGTCAGAATATCTAGGCAACTCAGGTGCCATTTATCTTGTGCCTGAAAGGTATGTAGAACAATCCCTTGCTAACAGTCATGACTTCTTTCCCTCTTTCCTCTTTATCTTTTACTACCTTACTGTAAGTTGTTGACGGCTTCAATTATTAAACCCAGAATGCACTTCTGAGAAAAAAAATACTTTCACTGTAAGTTCAGTAATTTGTTACCTGTCCTTATCAATGCTTATAAATATCTAGAGGGTGGGTGTCCAGAGGATGGGGCCAGATTCCTCCTTCGTGCCCAGTGACAGGACAAGGGGCAATGGGCACAAACTGGAACACAGGAAGCTCCATCTCAATACAAGAAAAAACCTCTTCACTCTGAGGGTGGCAGAGCACTGGCGCAGGCTGCCCAGAGAGGCTGTGGAGTCTCCTTCCTTGGAGATACTCAAAACCTGCCAGGATATTATCCTGTGCAACCTGCTCTACGTGATCCTGCTTTATGGAGGGGTTGGACTAGATGACCTCCACAGGTCCCTTCCGACCTCTACTTCTCTGTGATTCTGTGGGATTCTGTCTAGTTCTTACACACACACACACACAGAGTTTGGGTTTTGATTGGTTTTTTGGGTGGGTTTTTGTTGTTGCCACTTTTGGATTTTTCCTCAGTAGTGATTTTGCTGAAAAAAAAAAAAAGATAATGAGTGGATTGGATAAAAATTGTCACTGCAGCATCAGCTCTTAAAATTGATGCAATGTGAAATCAAGCTCACAGCAGTTAGCTGAAATCAAGTTTCTTAGTGCACATGTCCTGAGGAAAGTGAAAATAAAGAAGAAATGGAATATTACACCTGTAGAGATTTTCATGTCATCACTAAACACTAACTGACAAAGAGTGTATTCCAATACTTTCACACCAGTAAGACTATTACTGATATGTCAGGTAACAGTAGCTAGACAGGCACATGCTACACTTTATAAAACATGTAAATTTTGAATGAAACACCCTATTTTAATGCCTCTATTTATAACAAGGGTTACCACCATAAATCAATACAAATAATTTTGCACTTGAACTAAACTACACGAAAGTAATGACTACAATACTAATAGACAGGTTCACAATATTCTTTTAAGATTTAAATGAGATGCACGACACCCAAAACTAAAATTTCTTATACTTTATACTAAATTCACACAATCCTTAATTGGTTGTCTTTTTTGACTTAGGTGCCTTTTTGAGTAGTAAAAGTCATGCTCGGAAAAAAGGAAGAAAACACAACCAAGGCCACTGATGTATGTTTTGGCAATAAAATGCAGTCAGGTCACTTGCCAATTTGTTATCAGTGACAAACTGAAGGGTAATGTCCGCCTTTCATGGGTTAGTGGCCAAACCAGTTGTAGTAAGTAAATTCATGAGAAAGATGTTCCATAAAAAGAGAAAAGCAAACATTATGTTTGAGATAATGTCTTTGTATTTAAGTTTGCTCAGTTCAAATCGAGTCAAAGTACAGAGATGTACACTTTTATCCTTTTAAAGAAAAGATTACTTCCCAAACCCATTTTTGTTCCTCCCCCTCCCAGTTTCCCTGATCATCTCCCCTCCCTTTTCTGCAAAGCATAAACCATCTTTTGCTCTCCTCCAAAAAAGGATCTTCAAGGATAGTGATTGGAGTCCTTCATTTAAAGTGTTAAAGATCATTCACAAAAAGCCATAGACTTTATGTCTATCCAAGAACACTGATCTATTTTTCAAATAGATCCATGAAAACTTCTTACATAGACAGTAACTTCATTTGTAAGACAGTACAATAAAAATGAAGCTGGAAGTTTAAAGTGTCCCACAGTTGGCAGCAAAAGTCTGGAATAAAAATTTAAATTACTTAAAGCAAAATCAAATCAATATTCTTAAGTCACGTGTGTATCTGAAAATGCATGGCTTAACGTCCCTTTAATTCACTGAGGCTGGAGCCCACGTATAAAAGTTAAGCATCTTTGCTGAAAAGCAATGTGAAATCCTGCTTCTAAACTCCTATACCATACTTTCTCCTTGGGAGGTCGGGAAGTCTTGGAATCCATCATTTGTAGTTGTCCTTGCCAGCAAAGCATATGCTTTGTCTGGGCTAAACAGTAAGGCAAATTTACCTTAAAAGTCACTTTTCAAGGACACATGTTGTTAAATCACTGAAACAAAGTCTTCAGTGTTTACTGGGCCAATTTCTAAATGACTGAATGACCAATTCACTAAATGACTTCAACAAATCCAACAATTACATACATCTCCAAGAACTAAGAACTTAATCCACTTCTAAAAGACAAAATAAAACATATGCAAACCAAAAAGCCACATGTACACAGTATGCCTGAACAGCAGGCAAGTGTTTCTTGGCCATCTCTCAGTGCTGTTAATAAAAGCATTTTGCTAAGCACAACAAACTTGTACAAGTACAGCAAAGTCTGCAGCCTGTAATCCAACTTTCTCCCTTCTCCAACACCACCTATTGTGTATCACCTGTTGACATGACGCAAGGATGATCATGTTCTCCTCCGCAGAGTCAGTTATTCAACACCTCCACTTGTAGTCAAATCTTAGGCTCCTTTGCCCTGTCCTGGATATACATGGCAACCATCACCCAATTTGTTTTCTAGCCCTTCCAGCCCGAACTATACGCCTCTGCATGTACAGGACCTTTTGCTTATGTTTTCTACTTGTTCTGATTTTGCATTTATTTTCCGTGGTCACACTCACCAAACTTGGTAATGCTGCTTAAGACAGGTCTGAATTCTGACTTTCTCAGAAGGACTGGGAGAAGTTTGCCAGGCTGAGGCTTGAGAATGCAGCCTGGTACACCACTGCTGAGGGATGGATGGGGCAGGACTTGCTAAAGGAGCAGATCTGATGCTTTGCCCACAGACATAGAGAACATGTATGTGATCTGTACTTGAAAGAATGAGGTTTAGTGTATTCTGGACCACAAAGCCTTCTCTTGCTCCTTTACTAATCCTTACTCACTCTAGATTTGAATTACAAGTTACACAAAGACTGTTTCCTCCTCAACTATTTCATCAGTAAACCAGTAAAAAAGTGAGATTATTTAAAATGCACATTGAAGAAACCTATTGTCTCAGATATAGAGAGATACATCTATGTGTATATATATAGGAATGTGCTTAAGTCTTGTGATGACAAATGAGCAGTCTTGAAGAACATTTCAGTCTTTCAAAAATAAGCATTACATTACAGGCAAGGAAAGACATTTTCTTAACCTAGATCTCACACATTTTGCCAAGCTGAGATAAATGTACTGAATTTAGCTGTGAAGATAAGTTTATACTGTTGGTTTTTTTTTTAAACTCTCCTATAAACAGGTTAAAAAAACCCAAAACACAGAGATAAAGAGGAAGGGATCTGATGGTGCTACTACAGCAGCAAAGAATCCAAGAATTGCCAAATTTCTCCCATTTAAAGTAAAAACCAAACTGCCAGAGTTATTGGGTTAGGGACCACTACTAATCTTACAGTCTGAAAAGTTTTACAGAATTTTGCACTAATTACTACAAAGGCATTTTTAAAACAGCTAGAGAAGATGGAAAAATGGAAAGTAATCTGTTGTTGATGAGAAGCCTTGCAAAAGGAGAGCTCAAGTAAAAAAAATCATTAAAGAAATTCACACTTGATGCACCAAATCACCTATGGTACTAGAAATACGTAATTATTATTAAATAATAAAGAGTATTTTTCCTATAGAAGAATTCACAAGGCTTGTATCTAAGAGCCCAATTATTTTATCTGGTAACATATACCTGTAAGTGATATATTTCTTACAGTGCCATAAATATACATGTGCATATTAATGACCACATTACTGGTTAAGTGACTGACATCTGTTCAGTTGTTTGTTTCATTCTTGGTTTTAAACCTCAGAATCTTTTAAAAACAGTTCCTAATCTGTCTGGAGTACCACCTACCCAGAATTATTTCCTCCTTACCTAAGAAGGTCCAATATACTTCAGAATATACTGCAAGCAAACAAATTAGCATTTATTTTAGTGGCATCATTTTGTTTGTTTCAGTCTATACTGAACAGTATCAGTCTGCTCACATTTCTGTAATGTTTCTTTTGATTCACTGTCATTTACGTTACATATTTTCACTTTGTAAATAAGCTGCTTGCTGCTATAACAACATGCCTGCTATGAATCAATAAAATATAAAAGTATTTTATACAAATCAAGCAGCCTTCACATGTCAATGGCTGCAAATAGCATTGCCTGTGTCCTGCTTTCAGCTGAGACAGAGTTAATTTTCTTTCTAGTAGCTGGTATAATGCTGTGTTTTGGCTTTAGGATGAGAACTAACGTTAACAACACACTGGTTTTAGTAGTTGCTGGATAACTGCAGTGCCTACACTAACCCAGGGTCTTTTCAGCTTCCCAGGCCCTGCCAGGTGCAGAAGCAGCCGGGAGAGCCCAGCCATGAAGATGACACACAGCTTTGATGCTGCCAACCTCATACAGTCCTCAATTCAAACACATTTGTTGTAAACTACTACTCTTTAGGAGCCAGCTTGTGCTTTATACCTTTCTTCCCCAAGTTTTTTACATTCCAGACAAAGAAAAAATTTTTGCCATCACTATTTTCCGATCCATCACATAAGCATGGAACTCATTCATTCCTTCATCCTTGAAAGCTCTTGAGTCTTTCCCCTGCAGGGAAGAGCAGCTGGCTTTGTCCAGGTGCTGGCTCTTGCCTTTACAGAACTAGCTGTGCTTGTGAAATATGTCCCTGGAGTGACGTATTGCATCCACAGTGTGCAAAGTGCTGTCTGGGAAACTAATAAACATATAGACATTGACATAATTGAAACACAACACTAGAATCAAATCACTTTGATGCTAACACAGCCCCATCAAGAAATGAACTGGATTTTTCCTGTATGTAAACATTCCATGAAGATTTGCTCCACTGCTTCAAACATAAAACCCTACACAAGCATCCCCTTGCCAGTTCACCCAAAACTGAGCAGTCAAAACTCAAAGTTACGGGCACAAGCAACCTGATTACACAGTCACATTTTGGGAGATACTCTAATGCCTCACCAGAATACTCATTCTAATGCTTAACTACTCATTTTTCCTTACACCCAGTCAGAATTTTTCCAGTGGAAACTTGTAACTGCTGCCTCTTACCCCTTTACTGTGGAACTCTCAGAGGAATACAGCTCTGCCTTTAACATCCTTTAGCTGGTGGATTCAAGATCAATACTAGGAACTGTAGCTGGTTATACCTTTTTGGCTTGCAGCTTGCTTTTCCACATACTCTGTCAAGTACGCTATGTGTCTAAAAGGCTTCTCTGTATATGCTTTGTGAAAGCCAGTCACAGAAAGAGGAGGGGGCTCACAAAAGACGACAGTCATCCAGAGATTTCCAATCACTGGGAGGAGAGATCCCAAGTTGTGTTAATTTTTTTAAATAAGTTTACCCTTTTAAGCAGCACTTCAGTGGTTTCCATCTTCTACGCTAATGAGAAATAAGCTTCTTAAGCCAGAAAATGCAGTCAATGAGATGGAAGTGGAAAAAGTTGATGATATCAATACATTTATTTTCTTCTCTGTATTGGTTGTTTATGGGAACTACCATTTTATTGCTTCCCCTTTCAGGACCAAAGATGATTAAAACAGAAGCTCCAAAACTACAGCCCTCAAGAAGGTATTTTCTTTAATAGACCAAAGAAAAAAGGAAAAGAGGATGACAAGCACCATAGATAGCATTTGGTACTGGAAGACCAATTTGATACCTGAAGACCTATTAAAACTTATTCTGGAGTATATCAAAGCTGCATACACTGAGAGTAAAGAATTTTGCCTTCCTTCTATATGGCTTAAATACAAAAAAGTACACTAATTCTCATTTATACCAATTGAACACCTATGGCATTGGCCTCAATTGCCTCTGTAAGGATTTCAGAGTTTTCCAAAGATGGTATCCTGTTACATACTTTCCAAACCAGAAGATCCAGAATTCCTGTATTTTGACCCAATATAGCATTTTCATTGTCAAAATGTGAGTTCCAAAATGAAATCTAATTTAACATTGCTCTTCACACTTTGACAAACATTACATTTATTCACAAACCTATGAGTCAATCAACTGTTGCTAAAGTTATCAAATACAAATCAAGTAAAAAAAATAACTTGAATGAAATGTTCTGTATTTTTATACAACATTTAAAAAATATATTTATAGGAGAGTTTACCTAACATACCACAAAGAGTAAGTAAGCTCTCCTTTCAATTGTTACGAAATAGACTTTTCGTGAAACCCCAGGTTCACCACATTTCCTGCTCTTTAAGGATCTTTTCCTATCCTGAAAGTGTGGGGAGCTGTTTTTCAGTTGCTTTTGTTCATTTTAAACCACAGTTTACATAGCTGTTTGGAAGGCACCACAGTCAAAACCTGATGCTATTAAGAATATACTATAATGCTTTCTGCTTCATTCTTTATGTATTATTCCTTTCTTGGCAATTCCCAATGTTCTACTTTTCTTTATGATTACCTTTTTTAGCAATGAGATTTCACAGAGCTATCCACAATGACTCAAATTTCTCTTTCCTCCTGGCAACAGTTTCTTTGCCATCATCCATGACCATCATCAGACACAAATTATTAGTTGGAACTCCCTCTAACACCCATCATCTATTCCAGAATATTTTTCTATTAAATTTATCTGTTTCACTCCTGTGCTGGAAGAGACGCTTGTACATGTCTTTGTAGACAATTTTAGTTTAAACTATCCAAAATAGTTTTGAATTATCTGAAAAAGACTACCACTTGCTTAACTATCCATTTTCTAATTCATTTGTGCAGGTGCTTCCAAACCAGATTTTTTCAAAACTCCAATATCAACTTTTCTCTCACTTTCCCAATTTAAGACATCAAATTTTACTCCTATCCATCATTTCCTATTTTATAGGCAATGGGCCTGCAAATTATCTTTTTTACTTATTTCACAAGTGAATTTAAGTCTTACTGAAGAACTTTCCAATCAAATCACCAAAAATATCAACTGAATCATCCTTACACATTTCCTCACACAATTTTCTAGGAACTGAAGGATCTATGAGGAATAATTTATTATCATAAAGTGGAAGAAAACTTCAGTATATGCAATTTGTGTACACTTAATTCATGTCCTAGCTGGTTTTGATATGGATAGAGTTAATTTTCTTCATAGCTCATAAGGCACTGCACTTTGGATCTGTAACCAAAACAGTATTGAAAACACAGGGATGTTTTAGCTAATGCTGAGCAGGGCTTGCATAGCATCCAGGCTTTCTGTCTCTCATGCAACCCCGCCAGCAAGTAGGCTGGGGGTTGACAAGATGTTGTGAAGTGACAAAACCAGGGCAGCTGACCCCAACTGACTAAGGGGTAACCCATATCTTATGGCCTTGTGCTCAGCAGCAAAAGCTGAAGGAATGAAGGAAAGAGGAAGGCACGTGCACAACAGGGAAGAGGGAGGAGAAGTGGTTTTCCTTTTATTTCAAGTCTCTAATGTTTTGGGCCTGGGCTGTTGTTCTTTTACAGGCTCACTCCCTTTTTTATTACTCTCATTAGGACATAACTTAACATTGTGTAAAAGGTGTCTTCTTCCTTGTAATAATTGCCTTCGCTCTGGTTTTAAATCACAACAGCTTTTGGTTTTAGTGGTATTGAGATATTCTGGGTCCTCTTACATATATTCTTCCTGACCCTTCTTATACAGAAGGGTTGTTCCATGTTACCTGCAATTGCTTTAACCTTTCAGCTGCTCTTTTCAATGTATTTTATTGTTTTGCTGTAGAAAGCTCCTGTGAGACTGCTGAGCTGGAATGCAGTAAGATCACTCCTACGGAACAGCTAGAGAGATAATTTGAATTTTCCTCTGCCAGACAGAGGTTTCTCTTCAGTATATTTCTTAAGTACTTACCTCAAGGAATAACTACTCACAGAATTGATACCTTCCTCTCTGCACTGCACCTTAATATGTACCCCACCATCCAGTATGACTGACATGGACCATCCTGGCCAGGTTGGGAGTATAGTCCTAGGATAATACTTATCGGGTTCCCAAAGTCTTTCGCTTTTGTGATAAAGATCACAATTTTAATCATTTTACAAGGCTGACTCAATTTTTAAGAGCCTGATGCTGTCCTGTGAACAAACTAGTGCAGAACTCCTGCTCCCAGTTACACTCATTCAGGCCCCACCTGGAGTACTGTGTCCAGTTCTGGGCTCCCTGGTATAAAAAAGACAGGGACCTCCTGGAGAGAGTCCAGAGAAGGGCTACGAAGATGATTAAGGGCCTGGAACATCTCCCCTATGAGGATAGGCTGAGTGAGCTGGCACTGTTCAGTCCAGAGAAAAGAAGGCTGAGGGGACCTAATTAATGTTTATAAATATCTTAGGCATGGGATGCAGGGGGAATTGGCCAGCCCCTTTTCAGTGGTCTGTGGGGACAGGACTAGGGGCAATGGCTGTAAACTGGAGCACAGGAAGTTCCGCACCAACATGCGGAAGAACTTTTTCACAGTGAGGGTGACAGAGCCCTGGCACAGGCTGCCCAGGGAGGTGGTGGAGTCTCCTTCTCTGGAGATATTCAAGTCTCGTCTCTATGTAATATGAGCTAGGGAGCTGCTTTGGCAGGGGGGTTGGACCCGATGATCTCTCGAGGTCCCTTCCAACCCCTACGATTCCGTGATTCTGTGAGTTATTTGCTCAGGAGCAAAATATTCTTCTGGTATCTCCATAAGAGGCAAAATATTCCTAGAATATTTGAGTGTTTAATTTTTCCCCTCTTCTATGTACTTTACCCTTTAAGAAGGGAAAGACAAAGTAGAAATGAACCTATAGATTCAGCAGAACAGAAGATTCCGAGCTTGTCAGAAGACTAAGAGAAAAACCCCACTGCCTTTAAAGTCACACTAATTAAAACAATCCCCAATTAAGTGTACTTTGCCTTCATTTTAGGAAAAAACCCCTGAACCCTCCCCAATTAAGTGTGCTTTATCTTCATTTTAACAAAACCCTTAGCAACCAATCATTGTAAAACTTGGTTGCTATGACAAAGATTATTATAATTACTATGGTTGGAAGCAAAATAAAAAGTGTTGTGTATAGGAGAAGGTATCATAACAGGCCACAATGACAAAAGGTCATTAGATACTGTAGCTAATAATAATTAATTTCTCTGAAAGGTCCCAAGAGAAGCTGCTTTACAGTTGTTTTATTCTCCAACATTCCTTGAATCACAAGTGAAGTTTAAACCAAAACTATGGACTTGCTCATGTACCACAAGCAAGACAAAACACCTGCCTAGTGAAAAACTCTAGCTTTCAATCCTTCAAGTAGTCTTTAAATACGGGGAATGCAATTTCCCCGTATTTAACAAAATGTCTTCATCACTGGGAAGTTGTCTCTCTTTACATTCTCATATGAAAAACATACCTAACACTGTCTTTTGAATCTCTGCCGAAGAGGCTGTTAATTATAGCTTATTCTGTATCAGCTTTCCCACCTTTACTACAAGATAAGCGTTACTGCCAAATGCTTTTAAAGGTTTTCAGGTTTAAAAAAATAATTTAAATAACTAAATAATTTTTAATAACTATTTTTAGATAGTCATGGTTACTTTGTAGGGTAGTTTCTAGAGAGTGATCGTAACTCTGAATGATAACAATTTCAATGCAAAAGCCTTAAAAAAGTGGAAAGTGAAGATTGTGTTTAGAAATAATATGACAGACAGCACAAAATATTTTTCCAGACCAATATATGCAATTTGGTATCAATTTGACCCAGCAGATATAACCAAAATTTTTTGAGAGTAACCAGTCAAACTGCATCAGAAAACCCATTTAAACAGTGAGCAAGGTTCTTAAAGTCAGCACTCTAAGATAAACAGTGACTGGTACTGATTGATTAAAGGGATCTCTGTGACACCGCACACCTAACAGGTGATTAAGTTACCACAGAATGCTCAGTTTCTCATATATTAAATCATGAAATAGCATTTAGTTTTCTTTCAGAACCCCAAGAACTGGTCCAAACCCACTGTAAAGTAGTACTGGAATATGCAGGTGCTATTCATCGGGTTATTTTTTCATATATTTGGTTTTTAACAAGCATCTGTAGTACAACAATTTGTAAATTTCAGTTTTCAATCATGTTAAGAAACACTTGGGATTTGCAGATGGGTAAACATAAATATTTTACATGGGCTAATAAATTATAACAGGCAAACTTCAAAGACAAAAAAAGATGACTTTCCTGAGATTTGCATAGCTTTGGCAGCATTTTAGCAAGCTGCTGACCCTATTAGCGCTTTCCCATCAGCCAGGGCAGGTTTCACTGTTGATCTCACTGCTGCTGCCCGCACTGTCCACATCCTGCCTTCTGCCAGCATCAAAGCCCATCAGATCCTTCCAGAAGCCAAGGCAACTCTGCAATACTGAATTTCATTGCAGGCTTTTTCACCAGGCTAATGAGTTAAACCAGCTGTTTGGTCCAACAAGTCCCAAAACATGTGGAGCACGAGCAGTGGCCCTGCACAGCCACAAACAGGGGAGACCCCTCTCCTGGGGCTCCAGGGCTTGTAAAGCTGCCCTTCCCTCTCCTCCAGCCCCATCTTCTTTCAACACTCATGCAAATACAGGTCTACACAGGAAGAAAATACATATGTTCTAGAAATTAGAATTGGAACAAGTTCACCATTCCAAAGCAGTAACAAGTCTAGAATCACAGACAAAGCAAGTTCATGCTTTCCTGTGACTGATATTTCCCTATTGATCACTGGGAAGAGGTCTAGGGCTGTGGAGATTGACTGACCTACACTGGGGACAGTGGGGAGGGGAACACATTCATAAGCCCACATGAAACTGCAGGCAGGCTTGACTGCCTCATTTTACATCCATGCCCCAAGGGTGTTCCTACCCCTGCAGTAAGTTAAGTAATTTTATTATCTCCAGTTCAAACTGCAGTTCCTGGAATTTCCAAACGTCAGTCTTCTGACAGCTTTAATACATCGGTACTGCTCTCCTGTAGATCCTACCCACAAGGTTTCCTGCTCTTTAGATGAGCAAAGTGAGTGAATGAAGTCTTCTCGTGGAAAAAAATAAAGTTACTTCTCTGAAGCTGTGCTGTAATTCAGGCATGAAGCTGAGACTGTTTCCCTGTCATTTTATCCAGTATTGTATACTAAACCCACCATTAACCCTAACTTCAAATGAAAAATAGTTTTCATGGGGAGAGAATAATACGTAATATAAAACTGGAACACTTCAGAGAAAGCAAGCAAAATAGGAAAATAGAAACTACATGGAAGCCACAGGGTTCCCAAACATCACCTCTGACAGCTAGCCCCTACTGCTTAAGAGGAACTGCAGCTCACACCAGCTTAACATAAGATGGCAATAAGCACCAGAACTATTTGTCCATTCAAATTACGGTCACCCTCAGTCCCTCACAAATGTTTATTAAAAAAGAAGCACTTACACTTCCAAACAGCCAATGACCTAGATGTACTTCAAAAACAAACATACAAAAAAATTCCCTAGTTCTTTCCTGGGGTGGGTGTTTAGAAACAACAACAACAAAATCAAGCAATCTTCCAAAATTGTAGAGGATTTCATTCAATTGCTCCAATGTACATAAAAATGACCCTTTGGGCCAAGTAACTAAGGAGGTGGTGTACTGCAAAATATGCTTCAAGGAAGGAAGTTTTTCCCTCACATTCTTAGAAATGTAATTAGAGGTTCAAGATTTTGTAACTCTCTCAAGATTGTTTAAAAGTCACTGTTCTGCACAGAAAGTTAAGTATTTTAAGACCTTTAAAACATCAGCAACTAACTACTACTTCTCTATTCAAATGGCCAAAAAAAAAAAATCACTTCAAATCCTGATTGACATTCTGTCTTGCAAATATCTACGTTCTGCTCTAAATAGATGACAAGGAGTTGCTATGATGTTTTTCTCAGAACTGTTATTTAACATTTTTCAACTCTGTAAAGGCATGAGAACATTAAAACTCTTTTGTTGGAAGCAGAGTGTTTGAAAGCTCATTGGCAGAGAGTTATATCCACTTTTCAAGAACACATGATAATTCTCTCTCTGGTTTCCCCAAATAGAGGAGGAGGGAAGAATGCAGAAAGAAGGAGCAGCACACACAATATGTTTTTACTTCCATTTGCCATCTGTTAACAGTTTCAGCTACTTGGATAAATATGTATTTATACTCATCAGGAAAGATTACAGTCTTGTCTACATGCAGCTATTGAGTACAGCTGTTCATGAACAAGTCCAAGGTGAGGCCATTCTTACAGAACCAGTAGTTAAGAGTGCACAGAAATATGATATTTTGAAATCACAATACCCAAATAAAGGACTATTCACTAGCGGGTGCTTATGAATAACTAAATATAAACCAATCCACACCATGCATCACAATAGAGCTACTTATGTCCTCATCATCTACGCAATGCAGCATCTGTCAGCATGGCCTTGTCCTTCAGAAACTGGAGGGAGAAGTGCTAACATGTTTAACAAGCGTAGCTGTGTAGATAGATGCAGAACCTTTTTACTGTTATGTTTCATATTAATTTAGAAAGTTGGATTAAACCTATTGAAAAAAAAATCATATCTCTATCAAGAGGCTCTTTTATCTTAAGAAAAGCAATTGCTTTTTCGTTATAGTTCAGCTGCCCTTTTGGAAGACAAACTGCAAAACGTTCCTGGTTTCAATGAACTCAGTTTAGCACCACTGTCATCTTGGATCCTTCCTGCCTTGGCCTCTTGAATAAGTGAGAGTAATCTGAACGAAGATGACATAATAGTACACTATCTTTAACTACACACTGGGAGTAATGATCTTTTCTTTTTGGTGGAAGTCATTTTAAGACGTACGATGGCAATTGCAGCCTTGTGTTTTCTCCTGAAATTGCCATTCAGCAAGAACAACAACAGGACCCGTAACGCACAGGGCACTGCTGAGGTAGCCTCGTCCCGAGCAGGAGGCAAGTTAACGTGGCCCTGACTCACAAAGTCAGCTTCTCCCAAAAGCAGACTAGAAGAGCCCTATCTGGACTGGAAACCTAACTATTTTTAACATGTATCTGTTTAAAAGATACGTAGGAATATCAGACTACGTAGTGGTTTAAAGCCCATACCTGCTAAGAGTGAATTAAGTTCATCTCAAATATTCATGAGGAAATTACAGTAGAGTAATACAAAGAAATATCATTGAACATCTCAAAAAAAAAAATTTTTGTCTCAGAAATAGCCAAAATGAAGACACCAAAAAAAGTTAAACCTCAGAGCTGCTAATTGCTATTGCATATGGCAATATTAGCTTTGTTCCACGGACTTCAGTTCCATACAGCAGCTGAACATCTGAAATGCACTTCTCATGTTATTTTCAACAAAGTATCTCATTAATTCTCACTGTTTACTGTATGAAAATGCACACTGTTCGCACTATGTCAATCAAAAAACTTCAGCATGCTGGTTGCCTTAGTATTACAAATAATCCTTTTATTCTCCAGCTGTGCATTGCACTCACTGTACCTGTACTGGAGTCCTTTGAGGGACTGAGATGGGGGTACAGGGACTGTGTCTCTGTGGTGCTGAGGAAACTGGAACAGCTGACTACATTATGAACGTGAAGGTGAAAGGCTGAACATGGTTAGCACAGTGGATGTTGGGGACCTCTTGGATGCGCAGTTCCACTGTATGATGGCCGTTGCCTGTTGGTGGCCAGACTGTGCTGTATTCTGACTGCCTTTCATTACTGATGAGGGCTCACATGCTCCTAAGTGGTCAGGTTTGATTTCACTGGGAAGGTACAGATACAGCACTTTTAACACACTCCACACAAACCATATTTAACATTATAGTATGCTGCTCACTTAACAGACCTCATCCTCTTTTCAGTGTTAACACTGACAACCTAGAGCTGCTGTAGTGACAGGTATAGATATTGAATCTGTGTTACCAAACACTCTTAACTGGCTGATTTCAGTGATGGATACATGCCTGAAAGACATGACAAAGACTAATGGTGCACAAAATATCTAAATCAGCTATCAAGGACCAGTTCTTAAAAACAGTTTACATTTCACTTCAGCAAATACATTTCCTAGGATGCTGCAGCTAACCAAAAGAGACAGACCAATTCATGTTCCAACTGAGTTGTTGTTACTTGTTTTCAAGACCACCGTTTTCCTTGGCCTACACCAGCTGTGGCGTATTGGCTCAATATCAATCACCCTTAGAAAAGACAGCTTACAACCAGCACAATACTAACGTTTACAGAAAAGGAAACAGAGGAACAAACTACTACTCTGAGAAGAAAATTGCAAAGATTCATTTGTAAAATTAAAACACTGAATGCTATAATATGGGTGACAAAGTCGCAAATTAGAAGATGAGGAAGACAAGGTAGAAGAAAGTTGCCAGAAGTTTGACTCTTCCATAATTTGGCAGGAGGAGTTTCGTGCTGCCTATGAAGCTACCACCAAGCATGGGGGAAGAAAAGGCATCCACTCACAGCTGGGGGACGGAGGGGAGTGGGTATTTCCCATTTTAATTGGCTCGGGAAAGAAAACCTGAAAACGAAACTAAAGCACCATCTTTAAAATCACCTTTAATTACTGCTACCTGCCACAGCAGTAAAAGTAAGTACATAGGATAAGCACATAGGAAATACTATTCCCACTGCATAGAATGGCAGCCACTTGCTAAGTCTTCCTAATGCTCAGAAAATCAACACTTAAGCACACTAGCCAGCCAAAGACACAACAGTTAGTGAAAACATGTTAAAGCCCACTAATAACCACATCTGGATTTACTAATAAAACCCACAGATCCTAGCTTTACTTTAAATAGGGTGTGTGAAAATTCTCCCTGGAGAATGTCAGAAGAATGTCTGAAAAATATTCAGAATATCCTGAAAAATTATACACCACAACAGCATCTAGATTACAGCCTCATTCAGCATCCTTTCTTCATGATTTATTTGAAAACATTTTACACAAAAAATTTTACAGAACTTTCTTTCCTCAAGGCCTAGCATATTTTTGCAGGCAATCTATCAGTTTTGCAAACAAATTTCATTCCTACTCTCTACACAGTCAATTTCATTCTGTAACTATATTAGAGCAGAGATAGAACAGCTCCTGCAGCTCTAAATTGTAAACTTTAATTATATCTTAAATATCATCACTACGGAACGAAATGAAGAAACACCTGTAAAAACCTCAACATTAAATAACAGAGGTAAAAATCACTTAACATCTAGTATCACAATATTTGTATGAAACAAAAAATTTTAGAAAAGCATTTAAGATGTGTTGTAAGGCTCTTCTGCACATCATGAAAATTTACTACATTTAAAATTACAGTAGTTGAACTAATACGTGAAGTAGTCAAATGAAACTGCTTTTTAACTTACTAATAAACAGCATCATTTTCTTTAACAAACTAATCTGATTTTAAACTGTATGAGATCCACCAATGGAAAATCAGAAGTCCAGCTTCTATGCTTGGAAAGTTTTCTTGGATCATTTCTCAGACATTAAGCTTTAGTTCCACATCTAGCACTTCTGGAGAAGTGCTAACAGACAAAAAATTCAGCTTAGGGCTTTTACGCAGACATTTGCAGCTGGACGCCTTCCCTACATGATCTTTGAAGATACGAAGTATCTGGATCTGTTCTCGCTCTGGAATAAACTAACTCTCCCAAACAATATCCAGATTATAAAGCTTCCCAGTTGATGTTGTTTGAAACTGACCTGTTTTTCCATTTTAATAAAAATTATACTTGATTTTTTTGTTACAGCTTAAAACTAACATCAATCACAAATGCATATTTAAGGCAAATAAACGTGCTAAGCACACGGACTACTCTTAAGGAAACAGATCCTACTGTTATTTTTACATATATTCTCTGAAAGCATGTATCTAATCACTAACAATTTTTGCAAAAAAATAAATTATCCCTAGAATCTATTGTTCATTCACTTCTTGTGGCCACCAACACACCAGAGGCAATTTAACTGGCCATTAAATAATGCCTCCAGAAAGATTTTTCCTCTATTAATAATGTCCCAGCTCCATGAAGTTGGAGCTGACGTGACAACTTTCCATTGTCCTCCCCACCTTCATCTTCTGGTGGCAAGTGCTACAGCTGCTTATAGCTCCCACTAACAACCCTCAGGTCCTTGCTGACACTTTAAACATTTAAGCTCATAACAACTTCTCTGTGCACTGCCAAGTGCAGTTATGAGACCACCACATCCCACCATCGCTTCCTCTCCACCAGCAGCGCCCTTCAGCTTGGCTGGCTCCGGGCCATGCCAGGTGGCATCAGCAAGAAGGTCCAGTTAGCAGGAGAGCCCTGGAGCTGAACACTGGCACCCAGTGAGGATGGGCAGCTTGTGCTCTTCTGATGCTTGCACCCAGAGCCTCCCCTGCGAGTTACCCCTTCTGCGCTCACCTGCAGATTTTGGAGGAAAAGGCCCTACGGCAGTTTGCAGTTGTTACAGGCTTAGAAAACTCCCTGCCTGAATATAAAGGTTGGAGATCTGCCTAAAATAAAGTCAGGTCTCCAAACATTGTTGGCACAAACTCTTCTACAAGCCATTCTGGGGAAAACTTCCTCCCAAACCTTAAATGGAAATAAAGCCCTTTGTTTCCCCACAAATCAATAGCGCTGGCTTGCAGGGTGCAGCATCAAGTTACAAGTCCTGGGCAGTTTTGCTGGTGCCCTGGATGAGCAAGTGCAAGTCGCCACACCGCACTGACCCATGGGCTAAAAAGTGCCAGAGCCTCCTGGTCCCAAAACGTCTCTTTGTTTTCCCTATCCCCATCCCCATCCCCATAACCCTGCTCACTCTCTCCCACACCCACTTGAGGAACTATTGCACTCTTCAGTGGCCGTAAGCAACTCACTAGCCCAGTATGGAAAGACTGTGACTTTGCTGAGTGATTGGGTTAGGCTTTTGGGTTTTTTTTTTTGGGGGGTCGTAATTACATTTTCTAATCATTGCAGTTTTTTGAATAAGCTTTTTCACTGGATTAGCAAGAACCCACTCAGGAAGGAAGAGCACCGAGTAGAAAAGGCAGCGCTTGCAAAAAGGTTCTTTTTTCTTGCAAAAAACTTCTTTTTCAGGTGCTTTGCCCCCATCCTGGTCCAGCCCAAACTTTTTCTCATCAAACATATCTGAAAAGATTATTGTGAAATTACAAGGATGTGGGGTGGTTAGCCAAATCTTGCCTGGTAAGTGAAGCTACCAACCTGCTTTCTGCAGGGCAAACAGCTCCCCAGTGCTTGCAGAACTGGTTTTAACCCTATAGCAGACTTACTGTTGCAAAATTAGTCAGGATTAAAAAAAACTGACAAGCCAGTTTTCCCAATTTAATTAACAATCTAATTAAACTGGAGAACAAAATTACTGGCTTTTGTTATGGCTTTACTTCTGAGTAAAATTATAACCCTCTACGAGATCGTTAAGAATATCTGTACCTGGACTTTTTCAGGTTCACAGAAAAATAAATGAAATTTGTTGCTTGTACTACAGATACCGCCACTCATTTTTGAGAATGAGCAAGATATACATATGCTCAAAATAAAGGGCCCTCTAATCTTCAAAACAGAAACATGAAGACATCTGTATTTCTGCATTATGTCTGACCACAGCCGACAAGGTCCTGAAGCATGTATTTTTTTCAGTATTGTCGTACCATACATTATACCCCTAACAAGAAAAAAAAATCTAGATAATACAAGCTCTATTGTTACAATTTTTACAATCAAAAAACCCCCTTTCTAATTTGAGGAGCAGTTCTTCAAATACAATGAACGTAACTGATGGTTCTGTAAAGCTGCAGCCAAAGTAAGATTCTGATTCTGTGTCTAGTTTAACTGTTTCGTTGTGACAAAATACCCACTTAACACATTTTTCTGTTTCAATGCGCTATGCAATATTTATCTAACATATATAAACAAATAGTATATTCAAATGCATGCCATGTTCTATTTCCACAGGATTTCTGAATCAAGACAAGCATAAATCTGAAACTACTCACATTGCTTTTTGAAAAATATTGGTTACACTATTTCTTATATTTTGGAAAATTAGTCTTAAATCAGCACTTGAGCAATGCAATTCAGACTGAATTCAGTGCTATCCAGACAGGTACAGGAGACATTCCAGCTCCTTACAGAAAACCAAACAGCTGCTGTTAAACTGCATTCCCTTCCATTGTTCAAACATATATGGTGTTAAGATCTCATCATAATTACATCCAGGATCAGAGATAACACTTTAGTTTAAGGTTCACATTTATCCTTAAAAAAAGAAAAGCAGAAAATCCTCAAAACCTAGGCACACACAGACACATGGTTATATATACATTAAACCCCATCACACTTAGACCCATCATCAGATTTCGTATTTGCCATTTTTCTTAAAAACAGAAACATGCATATCAAGCAAATTCCAGCTTTGTTCTGTGATTTCAACGGTAAATTACACAAAAAAACCCAACTGGTGTCCAGTCAAGATCTATGACAGAAAATACTCTTTTCTATCCTGCAAATCTGACTGCAATGTATGGCAACTCACTTGCTATTTTAACCAAAAAAACCCAGACTAAAACCACAAAGTCACCACATCGATAGCTTATCAGAGTTTTCAGTACCTTGCTGTATAGTCTAATAATTCAGTTCACATAGGAGAGAAATTTGTTTAATGTGGTAGGTTCAACACCTCTCATTAAGAGCGGTAGAAACCAAACAACAGATTGTTACCCTGTTTTTAACATTTAGATTAAAGAACATGGGAAACACCACAACAGGAACTTATCATCCCCTTGGCTTACGCCTATGGAAAAAGGGAAAGGGGGTGGGGATGGTGGCAGGATTGTTGGTGGTATTATTAACCATTATTATTGTTGTGACTTATTGTTGTATTTGTTTTTAAGAAACATGATGTTCTTTGGGTTTGCATGTTCTTCACAAGTACAAGCACAGCGTAAAGCACAGCACACACTCTGCCAAAGGAGAAGGCCAAGTGTCACCCTGGAAGTGTGCAGTTACACAGTCAGGAAGGGCCCTGTGCTGGGCACAGGAAGACAGGACACCGACTTCCTCCAGGCCCCTTCCAAGAACAGCAGATAGGAAAAATGGAAAGGGGGGGCATGGGGCAGGTCTCTTGATTGCAGCCATGGGTGCAGCAGGAGAGAGAAACAAGGACCACAGTGCTGCCACCCTCCCTGCCCTTCTGAAGGCAAGCCTGAGATGAAGGGAGGACCCTCAATGCTCCTTGGCTTCCTCACCAGACACGCAGCATGGTGGCTGCGCTGCAATGAACCAGAACGAGAGAAACACCAAAGTTCAATTCAAAGTTCAACATGGCAACTCAAGCACATCACTAGCTGAAATTGCCTTTTTTTTTTCTTTAAACTACAAAACCTCTGAGAGTGAATCAGTTGGCAATGCAGACACACAAGGGTGCACTGATTTGATACACAAGTTAGCACAACTCAAAAGAAAAAAAGAGGGAGGAAGAGACAGACTTGTCCAAGCTGCAACTGTTTCTTTATTCATTTTGCAAACACTAGAAAGTTTACAGTAATCACCTAAGCATGCTAGAGAAGATGGGGGTGAGAAACAGGGGTTCACTCACATGTGAGAGGATGGGCACATGAGCATGTCTCTCCCATAACAAACAACCCCCAACACATGCACAACAAAACCCCCAAATCCAGAAAGAAAACACCAAACCAAAAAACCTACAAAACCTAACACACATACAGACACACACACACGCCCCTATCCTTCCTTCCAAAACAAACACCCCACACCAAAACATGAGGAAAAAACCCAGCCTGGGTCACTGGATTGCACAGGGATTCTTCAAAGTAGCCAAGGTACTTTGCCAAACTAATCCACTCCAAGTTTAATACCAATTATTTAAAGCTTCTGGGACTTGATGACCTTTTTAAGGGTCATTCCAACCCAAACCATTCTATGATTCTATGAAAATGCTTTGCAATATCATTTGAGCAAAGGAAAATTCAACAATACTATTTTATTTGTCTAAATACAGAGACCTTGATTAGAACGTGATCCTAGTGCCAAGTAATTGATATACTTCTTCCTCTGTCGTTGAGGTTTTTAATATAATTTTCTTCAGAGCAACTATTTCAGTTGGTTTTTTTCAGCACCACCTCTAACAGAGCCTAAACTAAAGCAAAGCAGTGCACACAGAGTAGAGAAAATTATAAAGATATGAGGTATTTGTTTCCCTATTAGGTCATATGACAAGTCAAGATGGGATTCCTATTATGTACTACTTTGGATAAAGTAAACATTGTGACTTTGCTCCAAGCATTAAGCTTGTTCACGATTTTGCATGAGAGAAAAATATTCAGAATCCCCCTAGCAGAACAACCAACATGTCACAGCATGGTATGTGGAGACCCAAAAAACCCCCAAATTCTTCCAGAGCATATTATCTTGTCCTAAATAACAACATGCAGGAGAGGACAAAAAGAAAGGTAAGTGACTGCTGAATGCCCAGTATTACCTTTTTTTTCCAATACAGAATTTGGGAGGGTGGGGAGGTGGCATGAAATCCAGACATCTAGAAGCATACAATGCTTTACAGCAAAAATGACCTAACAATACACCTTATCAGAATTGAATTGATGAGTTCAGACTTTCCAGTCAAAGCCCCTGACTCTTCATGCCCATAAATTTGGGGGCTGATTGGTTTCAAATATTTGATTTGAAGAGATTTTAGTGGATTTTTTTGATAACTATTCAATGCTGCATCATTACACTTTTTTTTCTTATTTGCTTCCACTTAGAGGTAGCCTGGAAACCCCTAGCAGAGCACAATTCATTACTCAATCTTTTCAGAACCTGTATAATGAAATGGAATTGAGTATCAGTTATTTCTGCTTTTCTTTAACCATCTACTGCAAGCATATATCACTGATTTCTGCCATAACCCTCTTTCATTCATTTCACTTCTCACGTGAATAAAAACGTATTTTATGAAGAGGCAAGTGGAAGAGTGTGTATCATTGCCAGCTCCTTGATAGCATGATACTCAGAATTTTTTAGAAAGGTATGAGATCTTGCAGAAGCTGATGGAATTATGACAAAATCTAAGCTTCTCAGATAACAAGTACTTAAGCTTTTCAATTACAGACAAAAAAAAAAGCCCTAAAAAAGAAAAATCTTGACAATTGGAACTACCCAAAACTTTTTTATTTACACAACACAATTTAAGTCAATCCTGTATGTCTGAGAAATTGAATGAGGCACTGTGAGGTGGCTGATTAGCAATAGTGTGTTTTCCACTTCACTGCCTGACAGTGCCTGCTGTACAGCGGGGAGGGGAATGCTACAAGCTTTTCATAATCTTGGTAATCAAGGTTAATATTAAATTTGCATACCACCTTGCTGATGAGTGTAATGTTTCCTGCAAGAGTACTGGGGTTAAAGTCACACACATTTCATCAGAAATTAAGCACTGGCTAAAAATATTACATTATTTGCCTCAAAGTCTTCATTAGTTCACAGCCAGCCAGTTTTCCACCCGAGACTTTTAGGTAATTAAAGGTAATTTATAAAATGGACTCATACTGCACATTAACCTCAAAATTCTTTCACTGCCTTTCAAAATGCCAAGCATCTACTAAATTTTTGTCACCTTGCCCCAAAGATATCCACTATCTCATAGGGATTAGTTAAAAAAAAAAAAATAAAAATGCTCATCAGCATCACTGAAACTATGTCATTCAGCAGCAAAAAGAGAACCGAACATCTGGTACATAGAGCCATACAGTTCCTTACAATACTCCAGTGCTTAAAATACAACTTTGCTACCTTAAAGAAGTTCAGATCATACAGTTAGCAAAGATGACCTAGAATAGAGTAGAACAAAAGCAAGACTGTAACGTAACAGAAATCAAAACAGTGGAAGAGAAGGAAACAAGAAAAAAAAAAAATGAAAGAGTGAACTTAGAGTTGTTTTCTGAAGAGCTACATTATTACCATCCTTTTTGTGTATACAAACACTTTGGCTTAAAAACTCTGCAACTACTTTCTTTCTTCAGCACAGAACTGCTGATAGAGCTATGTAAGCGATGGCTCAGACTCCCCAATTCCATATCTTGTAAAAAACAATGCAGCCAAACATAATTTCTTCTACATCCCTGGTGGAATGGAGTTCTCGGCCTTTTGTGAAGACACATCACTGCTTGCAATGGGGAAGGATGGTTTGGGTCACTGACTTAGACAAGTTAGACAGCTTTACCTGATCAAAAATGTCTGAGATTTTTAACCATAAAAATTCCTTTATGCTAGTTTATCATATTTGCCCTTTTAGCATAGCAGACCCAAACCCAAATTAGGTATCTCCAAAACATGCTAACAAAATTAAATCCACCAAGCTAGGAAAGCTACTATACACTTCTCCCTATGACAATTTGGAAGTTCTTTTAAAAAAAAGACAAAAAGAAGGGGGCAGGGAGTTGTGGGGGTGGGTAGGGTGACACAGCACTACAGACTGGAGACAACAATAGCATATATCACCAACGTTTACTTACTTTCCCACTGCCATCATTCCCTTATCCCTTAGGGACTTCCTGTGCTCACAAATGAATAAGCTCTGGATAGCAAAAGAAGCATGTTGTGGCTTGCCCACAGAACATACACAACTGAACAATGCCAGGGACCTGACCTAACAGTCAAAAACAGCATTAGCATTTGGAAGAAAAAAAAGAAAGAGCTTCCATGAAGTCTCCATTATTTAAAATGGGACCGAAAACCTGGAGGCCGGCACCTCAGCCATGACTGGGCTTGTTTGGGCAATGTTCATTTTCACTTTCTGTGCTACGCTTTTCCAGTTTGAAGAATAGAATAAGACTACATTTGCAGAAGCCCTTTGAGAGATATAAGTGCTTTGTGATCTACAGAACTAAATTATTAAAGCATTGCTGGTAATCACTCTGCTGGAACTTAATCTTTCTTTGTCCTCACCAAATTAATAAACATCACAGAAGAAATGAGACAGAAATGCATCAGATAGGCTTCCACACTTTCATGCTTATCCTAATGGTTGAAAAAAGATGGCGTTTTGTTTGTACTAACAAGTCATCAGAGAATCATAGAACGCTTTGGGTTTTAAGGGACCTTAAAGATCACCTAGTTCCAACCCCGTCATAGGCAGGGACACCCTCCACTAGGCCAGGCTGCCCAAAGCCCCATCCAGCCTGGCCTTGAACACTGCCAGGGAGGGTGCAGCCACAGCTTCTCTGGGCAGCCTGTGCCGAGGTACTCATCACCATCACAGGGAAGAGTTTCTTCCTTATATTTCATCTAAATCTCCCCTCCTTGAACTTAAGGCCATTGCCACTCATCTTGTCACTCCCTGCCCTTGTAAACAGTCCCTCTCCATCTTCCCTGTAGGCCAGTTTAGGTACTGGAAGGCTGCTATAAGGTCTCCCTTGAGCCTTCTCTTCTCCAGGTTGAAGAAGTCCAACTCTTGCAGCCTATCTTCATAGGAGAGGTGCTTCAGCCCCCTGATTGGCCCTCCTCTGGACTCACTCCAACAGCTCTATGTCCTTCTTATATTGGGGTCCCCAGAGATAGAAGCACTATTCCAGGTGGAGCCTCACAAGAGCAGAGTAGATGTGGACAATTCCCTCCATCTTCCTGCTGGTCACAATTCTTTTGATGCAGCCCAGCATCAGGGCTGCAAGCACACATTGCCAGCTCACATTTACCTTCTCATCATCCAACAACCTAAGTCCTTCTCCTCAGGGCTGCTCTCAATCCATTCTCCACCCAGCCTGTAGTTGTGCTTGGGACTGTCTGAACCACATGCAGGACCTTGCACTTGGCCTTGTTGAACTTGATGCTAGCATCCCTTGCCTCCTGCGTGTCAACTGCACCACACACCTTTGTGTCACTGGCAAGCCTGCTGCGGGTGCACTCAATACCACTGCCCATGCCTTCAACAAAGATGTTAAACAGCGCTGGTCACAATATCGATCCCTGAGGAATGCCACTCATTACTGGCCTCCAGGTGGACATTAAGCTGTTGACCACACACTTCTAGTGCAACTGTCCACCCAATTCCCTATCCACCAAGTAGTCCATCTGTCAAATCCATGTCTCTCAAATGAAGCGACAAGGACGTTGTGCTGGACAGTATGAAAAGCTTTGCACATGTCCTGGTAGATGATGTCAGTTGCTCTTCCCTTATCCACCAGCTCTGTAACCTCATCATAGAAGGCCACCAAATTTGTCAGGCATGATTTGCCCTTAGTGAAGCCATGTTGGCTGTCACCAATCAGGTCATTTTTCATGTCCCTGAACATAGTTTCCAGAAGTATCTGCTCCATGATCTTGCCCGGCACAAAGATGAGACTGACTAGCCTGTAGTTTCCAGGTTCCCTTTTTCCCCTTCTTAAAAACGTGGGTAATGTATCCCTTTTTCCAGACAGTGGGAACTTCACCATGCTGCCATTGACTTCTCAAATAGGATAGATACTGGCTTAGAAACTTCACCCACGAGTTCCCTCAGGACCTGTGGATGCATCGCACCAGGTCCCATGGACTTTTGCACCTTCAAGGTTCCTTAGACAACCTGAAACCTTGTCTTCTCCAATGGGTGGTTCTTCATTCTCTCAGTCCCTGTCTTTGCCTTTTGTGACCTGGGCAGGTGGCTAGAGCATTTGCCAGTGAAGATTGAGACCAAAAAAAAAAAAGTTGCCTTCTCCAAAACCCAAGCAACCAGGTCTCATTACATTCTGGAAAAGGCCCACATTTTTCCTAGTCTTCCTTTTGCCAGTGACATACCTATAGAAACTTTTCTTGTTGCCCTTGACATCCCTGGACAGATTTAATTCTCTCAGGGCTTTATCTTTTCTAACCCAACCTCTGGATGCTTGGGAGAGCAGTAATAAAATTAATTATGAAAACGCATTCCTCAGAGTAACTCTTTGATAAACTGTATAAAGAAAGAAAGCAGTTAATGATTAAGTGCTGTCTAGCAAGTAACAGTCAGGAGAACACTGAGGGATTTACAACGCATTTCTGTCAAGAAAGCAGCATCCTTCTTATTTGGATATATTTTCAGAGAGGGCCAGGTCTGCCTCATTAGTGATAGTGGTAAGCAGGGAGACAGTTAAATGTGCTTTTAACTGATGAAAACTATGGAGGAGAAGGAAGGTGAAAGAAACAGACGCATAAGCCATTTTGTTGTGTAGTAATGAAATAGGAACAAAGTTGTTTATGGACAGTCACCTTAAATTCTTAAAAGCCACAAAGGAATTATTCCATAAAAATGGGTACTGAAGAACGAAGAAGCATTTTGGTGACTTATACTACCTACCATTCACAAGCAGTTGCAAGTTTAAGGAAATAAAAAAGAAAATAAAAGAAAAAAGAAGCCATCTGTCTCTAGTTTAATATTAACACAGCTTGCTTTAATTATAAAGCTATCCAACCTTTTGCCTACACATTTTACTAAACAATTTTTATATCTCTGCTAGAAGGAGATTTTTAGCCACTCACTAAAAGTTCTAATTCATACTTTATTTCTGAGAATCCTTAGAAATTTAAAAGACTTTAAAAGGTTTAATTTGTCAACTCCCATTTTAAAAAGTCTAAAAATATCTGTTATCCCAAGTTGTATTGAAAGGAGATGACAAGGGGGAAGGAGCCATGAGAAATGGGCACAGGGCTAGCTAGTAAGTGGTAGATTAAGTTAGTTTTTATATCTACGGCCAGAACAAAAATTTGGACAGAATACAACCAGATGGGTTTAAATAACTACAGATTCTAAAACTTGTATTTAGTCAGCCTTGGATTACAGAAACAAATGAGCACGCATATCCACTTAGGGAGAATTAAAAATAAAATACTAAAAATTTATATAGAATTTAACATTGGATTAGCAGTTCAGGCCAAAAGGTCTACTTATCCCAACATCTTTTCTTTAACAGTGGTCATAAAGAAAGGTAAGTACAGCGCAAGAACACTTCTCTGGGTCCCCCAAAACATTCTCTGCTCTTCCAGGTACCTTCAGCTCATGAGACTTACTGGCCTTGTTTGTCTAACTACTAATGGTTCTATTTCAAAAACCTGCCCAACATCATCTTAAGCCTACACACTCCTCCAGCATCCACAACAGCTGCTTCTGATGAAGACTAGGTCTACACACCCTGCTGCACCACCCACCTCCATTCACTTCCTTTCAGTCTGGTTCCCCCACTAGACCAAAAAGGCCCCAAATTGTTAAACTGGAAGATCATTTCTCTTCATTCCAGCAATGCTTTTGCAGCCCTTTATCTCGTTCCCCTGAATTTTGTCTTTTCTAGGCCACAGAAACTTAACTCTGTTGAAACATTGCTTCTCTGGCATGGCTACAGACAACTCCTCTGGCTCTGAACTCTCGCACATGCTGAGATTTCCACAAGACGTTCACTGTCTCACAACTCAACACCCAAGAGTTATGCAAGTTTTAACATTAACTGGCTGGCTGCTTATCAGTTTTTCTTACAATGTTCAAATATAACATTTGCTATATTCAATTCTTATCTCTTTAGCTAATAAAATTACACTATTTCAAGTTTTATTCATCCAGTATTTTAAGAATATTACCATATATTTATTTATATACATATTAAAAATATCATTTAAGGAAAATCCTTTTAAAGTATTGGTCCTTTGGAGTGCTCTCTTTTTAAGAGGAGCTTCTTTGGATTTTCTGGTTGCTACGTAGCTCTTCAAGGTTAGAGACTGTATAGAATCAAGGACATCTACTTATAAATAGGAAGTGGGAGTTTGGGAGGGTGGATTGTTTCCTTTTAAGTTGGCCCATGACTCAGTTCTGTGCAATTCACACAGGCTGTATGTACTTCTGTACTTCCCACCGGTGTTTCACTTGTTGCTTTCCTTTCTTAGCTCTACCAAGTGACTAAACCAAATCAAATTCCCTTCTTTCCCAAACTTTTCTGTGTGCAGTTTAGAACTGTCTGCAAGTTCAGAATAGTGATCTGATATCCAAGGCGGCCACAGATTCCCACATTTCACAAGGAAGTTCTTTCCTACCTTATCTGGATATGGCCCAACTGCACACACAATTACTGACTCTTCAATCAATCTGCCTCCCTCCTGTAATAATTCCATTACAGTTTCAAGACCTTTTAAGATCATAAAGGAAAATAACTTTCTAGGCTCTTTGAGCTATTTAAACTTTTATAAATCCTATAAATCATAAATATTAAAGAACAGATTCATTATCCAATTCAGGAATCACAATTCAACACGAAAATGATTTGGTTTTCCAGTGTTTTCCTGTACTTTTTAATGGATCACGGAACTTCTTGGTGCAGTTATGGTTTGGGGTTTTTTTGTTTGCCAGCTGCATTTCCAAGTGCAACCATCATTCCTATCAAGCATGAATCCTATCCAGCCCCTTTGTTAAACTAGAGAGCCCTGTTACAGTATAATGAAGTCGTAAAGAACCATAAAGAAATAATTCATTTTAACAAGTTTGAAATTTGTGGTTCCCAGTCAAGAGGGTTTTTTTATCGGTTTCTGATCAAAGGTTACAAAGACCAGAGAGATGTATTATGAAACCAAAACCAGAAAGTCCATGGTTCACGTCTCAAAGTGGACTTCACATGTGACTGAGCAACAATATGACTCAGTGGGAGTAAAATTCATTTGCTGGGGGACACACATAGAAAACAAAGGACTTTTGGGAGGCAGGGAGGCAGTCTACTAAACCAAACAAAACCACACAACAACAACAAAAATAATAAAAAGGATGGCATAGTTTGCAAGCAAGAAGAACTAGAAAAACACCTGTGACAGAAGCAGTAAGGAAAAGACAGCCCCCAGCAGAGCAAAGCAGGAGAAAACTTGGGGAAATGAACAGAAGCATCAGACAAAACAACACATCCAGACAGGAATAAACATCTTAACTACAATAAATTAACGTGTTACAGTAGCAACCCTACAGACAATAGAGACAAAACTCCCACATACATAGTTTAAACAACAAAAATCACAAAATATTTTTCCTTTGAAGCAAACTTTGGGCAGGTCAAAGGTGGCATATTTCCAAAAGAGTTATAAAAAAAAAAGATTCCAGAACTAACAAGGACAAAAATCAAATCATATTCTCAATCCCAAGGGATTCTCTAAACAAACCCTTTTCCTCGACAGTTCATCCGCATGTTAAATAAACAGAATAAAAGATGTGGATGCCTTGCTAGCTGGAGAGAAGAGACTGATCCTGTCATTACAGGGCTGCTGAACCTTCCCAATCGCAAAATATGACAACTGAGAAATTACAGCCCCATGCTTGGAGAAACCCACAGGAACAGTCCTAATGTGTAATTAACATTTGAGTCTCATATAGTACACATGGTAATCACTAGAAACTTAAACCAGCACCAAAAAAAACCCCCCAAGAAACCCTGCAGACTAACAGGAGTGTGAAGGCACTGCTTATGTATTTATGCTCAAAGTTTTTGATACACAAATAGGCTCAAGGCTGGAAGTGTATTCTGGGGGAGGTATGACCATGAGTTTGTCCTGTCTGTGAACTCTTCTTCCACTGTTATCTGCCAGCAGAGACAGGATACGAAGCTAAACAAAATTTCAGCTTGATCCACTAAAGCTATTGTAATAAAGTGTACTGTATTTTGTCAGAAAAAGTAAAAAACCTGACCAGAAACTGAGGGGGAAAAAATCCCACACTCAACAGAATATCGTTAAAGAAAGGAAGTAAATAAATTGTTTTGTTTATAAAAATCTGTATCAATTTTATAAATATCTTGTAAATAAAAAGAAACACTAAATCCATCCAAACACTCATAAGCTGCATCTATACTGTGGGCCAGTGGCCCTCAATAGCACTGTTCTAGTTGTGAACAGGAAGCAATAAAGCTTCAACCAGCACAGCAGAGCACAGAAATGCTGCTTGGGAGCTCGTTAGCTGAGATGCATCATTTTATTAGCACTATTAACACAGCCATCCTGCCAACTTCCAAGTCACCATACAAGACTTCCTTATACCATAACCCATGCTATTCAGCCCCTGCTAATCTCTATTCTCTTCTCTCACTTAAAAGTGAAGGAAATGGCAATGAAGTTGACCTGACTAACAAAGTACATACAAACAGTTGCGCTCCACAGTATCTTTAGCAACGACCTTGCTTGTACAGGCAGAGATCCAATTCCCGGTTCAGAACAGAACCGCTTCCATTATGTTATAAAAACCAATGCGTATTTCCCTTCAGTGCTAAACCCATCGACCAGCAGGTATATCAAAGTGCCAAAATCAGAAGCTAGAGCTCTACAGCAAAGAACTCCTCTGAGGAAAATGAAAAATATACTTCCATGCCGAAGAATAACTCAAGTAAAAACTGACACTTTAAAAAAAAAAAAACCAAAAACCCACCCAAAAAAAAAAAAAAGAACAATGAAGAGCAATGTTGACTCTGAGACCCCAAAGGACCACTTAAAACCACAAAAATAGCGACCCTGTTTGTGCAAACAGGCAGGCATGCATGGACAGCATGCAGATTTCCCCTCCAGTCCATAGAAACAGGCTGCATTAACAGTTCTCCAATCCTACTCCAGATTTATTTTTAATTTAAAAACAAACCGTTGCACATTATTTCAATATTCTGTTGGATGACCAAGCAAGGAAAAGAATGAATTTCAGTGCAGTCTATAGCAGGATAATGTGAAGGCTATAATGTAAGTGAAAAATGGCCATGTTGCTAAGATAAGGCCCCAACCACCAATCTCATTGTCAGGCCTGGCCATCTGTCAGCAGAAACCTGATTTACTGCATATAATACTGCTATACTTGATTACTACTATACTGCTATAAAAGGCTCCTGGTTTTTTTAAGCACACCAAAAGCTACTTTCTAGCAACATAAAAGGGTTAATAAAACACCTCCTCAGAAGCCAAGCTTTATGAAACCAGGTTTCAGAACTTTAAATCAAATTTCACACAGTTTCAATGTCACTGATAGATTAAATTTCTTTATAAATAAGAATATTAAAAACAGGGAAACAAAACCTGAAGAAAACCATAAAATGATAGTAAGTTACACTAGTTTCAACCTATATGCGTCACTGAAAGCAGCCTTACATGTTTTTAATGGAGATTATTCTAATGCTGGGCAAATGCAAAGAACTTTTTTAAAAAGGCCCTTCAAGAAAACATTCCTACAGTCCCAATATTCAAGAAAACCTCAATATTAAAGAGGTCCTAATTTGATAACTAGTCTGGACATCCAAACCATTTGCAAAAGCACTAATGACTTGAAGTGTCCTTAGGCGAAGGGCTGTTAAGCCCTGCATACAACAATGACATAACACCCCACACAGATGAGTGCATCGACTCCAACTCTTCCCCCTCCTACATGCCAGGACAAAAATGCCTGCGCATGAGATTCATCCTTCACATCAAATACCCACTGAGTGAAACAGCTGCATGTACATTCTCAGGTTAATCAAACAAATCAAATAACAGCATCTAGTAATAACAAGACGATTTTTCTCTCTAAACAACAGCCCTACACTGCAGGTGGTTTTGTCCCATAGTGAGCAAACAGGAGAAAAAACATATCCTGAGCAGCTGCTCATTAGGTGAGCACCATTCTGCCTGCACAGCAAACGTGGAAAAAAAACCTCACATTGTATGGTCATGGAATTAGACATGGTAACACAGGCATATCCAAAAGAGAAGACAGGTACAAATTACAGTTGCACAGGTAATTTATTCCTGGGAGTTTATTGTTTTTGATGTTCCTGGACTTGAACCTTACCATTTCTTTTAATAAGGCTCGTTACCAGCTTTTTTTTTTTCCTATTATACAATAACAGGTAACCAATTTGAACACTCACCTCCTATTAAAAAATACCCATTTCCAAATATTTATTTATTCTGAAAAGAACACTTTTATTTAAGGAAAGTACTTTATCAGAAGAGAGCAAAACGAACGAAAACTGTATAGGACCTCACCATAAATGTTATAAAACAATGAGAATTTATTGCAAGCTGACCTGATACTCATTGGGCCAGAAAGTGCTGACAGCCAACTCTGCTCGAAGCCAGTCTTTGCCAGTGGAGCCAGTGACGTTCCAGATGGGATTAGCCAGCGGCCCTTTGTTCACCCTAACCAGGATGTTCAAGGTGCCTGGGTTTGCTCCATTCTTGCTGTACAGAAGGTAGCTGAAATCAATGCAGTGAGTATCGTTTTCTTTCATTGTTGGAAGCTGGAGTCGAGTCTTTTCTCCAGGGTCATGGTCTGAGGAAATCACTATCATGTATGATCCTAAGGAAGAGGGGAACGGGAAAGGAAACAAAACAAAACAGTAGTAAGAGAAAAGATAAATGCCAAGAAACTGATTGTTCAACTGTGAAAAAGGATGGAATGAAAAGATTTTCATATTCCAGAATCCAAAATTCAAGTAGCAAGAAATGCAGCAAAGTATAAAACGCCTAGAAACATCACCAAAGTAGTACATAACAGAAGACACCACACATCTCTGAGGGCCTATCTAGATGCTTCCACCTAAAAGCTTTTCTCTCTCCTGTTTTAGGATCAGATAATTATCTGGGAATAGGATCATAGGCGAACTGAATAAAAATATTGAGAGGAGCAAAGGATTATCATTATTCTGAGGTCACCGAGGCCAAAACTCCCTCAACTTGCTCCACAGGTTTCCTGAAAATGAAAAATATGGAATAATAAGGTCCACACTTCTCTATGCACCTTTATCACACCTTTCTCAACATGAAAAAAGAGACAGACTTGAATTTTAGATACATTAGTAATACAAATAGCTCGCTTAGGACACTGAGCCACATTTGTCCTGAAAAGTTAGGTTTCCTGTTCTGTTTGCCAATGGATTTGAGGGGATAACAGAAGTTTCTATACCTGGCAGACAGCCCATCTTGTACATTTATTTTACAGGCATATGGAAGGCAGAACAAGCTGAACCTGTCTAGCTACAAAGGCAGAAAGCAGAAACCAGAAGTTTAAACCGGTTGCACAGGACATGATACTAAAACAGTCCATCCTGATGTTCTGAAGAACAGAGAGCAAAGATGGGACCACCATCTATCCCATCCAGGCTCTAGAGCTGCCCCCATTTCTTCAAAATGAACAACTCCATACCAGGTGTTATCTAGTGAATGAAGCCCACAGCACAGAGCTTCCAAGACACACCTGCCAGGCAAATTATTACAACTGGGTGAGAAAATCCAAATCAGCATGCAAACTGATTCCTTCCTGCAGCAAAAAGTTTCCTAATCTGAGTTTACGCACCCTTATGCTTAAGGATTCCAGAAGCTTTGTGTTGACAGATGCTCCTTCTACTTCTAATCCTAAGGAGCACCATAATGAAGAGCCCTGACTTCCAAAGAAGGCTCAGATGAGTCCATCAAAAATACAGATCAAAAATTAGCCTAAATTTTTTTTTTAAAATCATAGATTTGGGACCACTTCTCCAGGTGAGTAACTCTGCAGAAGTTCTGAGAGTAAGTACACGAATGAGAACTTATTCATGGGAAATCTTCTCCCAATTACATATTTGTATAAACTATTACTGTGCTCTAAGTGACGTTTGTCCTTTGATTTTAATGCAACAAAGAACTACTGTGCTCTAATATGTCCTAAGTAGCTGTATAAGCCATTCTGAAAATTGTTGACAAGCTGTTGCTCAGAGGAGAATTTACGTATGTGGATTAAATAATCTGTGTGACATGCTAATTCACTGGCTTGTAAAGTTATTCTGTCCTAAAACAAAAAAAATGTAACAAAAGAGAAAGCAATACTATAAAATGAAAACACTTCTTAAAGTACAGTTCCAGGATTTTAATTTTGTATACTGAACTTCAAATTAAAAAAGGGGCTGTGTGTTTCAAGAAAACTACAATAACCTAGCAAAAGCACCTAATTAATACTTGGAATCATATGCAGAATCCATTATTTGATTAATTTTTTATAAAAGAAGGTGGCAAAGTATCAGTTTCTGACCATCTCTTATGAATACCTATTTATAAAGACACAAAGGAATCTTGTTATACTATTTAGGGTTTGCTGTTATTAGAAGTCTTTAATGATTATGGTCTAGAATCAATTGACAACTGCACAGAAGATGCTCAGAAATGTGTTTCTAAACCATGTTCATTGGTGTACAGCTATTATGCCCCTTAAGTCTAGAATAAATTAACTTTGTAATAGGCATGTTTATAATCTCTATCTTAATAATGTATGTGCTCTTACAGGCACTTGAAAATTTTTGGCAATAAATACTATCCATGTGACGGGGAAGGATGGACGTCAGCAATTTGAGTGGTTTGGGATTTTTTCTACATTAGAGTTAGAAAACTGAAAGAGATCAGTGAAAAATTACAAAGATTGCTTTCCTCCTGTTAGCACAGATTCTCTATAGCATTTGCAATGTAGATATAAATAGTGTAACGTAAATATAGGCTGCCCCCTTCCCTGGCAGTGTTCAAGACCAGGTTGTGGATGGGGCTTTGGGCAACCTGGTCTAGTGGAGGGTGCCCCTGCCCATGCAGGGGGATTGGAACTAGCTGGTCTTTAACTAGCTCTTCCAACCCAAATGAGTCTGTGATTCTGTGATTGCCTCTGAGCCATATCTTGCAAATATTTCTAAGCAACAGACAAAAACCAACTGATTTCTTTTACTACACAAAACAAACTTTAACATTTCTAAAGCTAAAACCAGGAAGCAGATACACTCTCTGAAGGGAATCTGTGGTGGGAGGAATCTATGGCGGAAAGAAAGAAGTACAATAAAAGAGAGTTTTGCAGAATTTTTGAAATGTCATTTCTTTCCCCTATCCCAAGATCAAAACACCGAGGTGGAAAGAAAAATCACAACCAAATTGTAAGAAATAAACATATTTAAAGATCTTGTTCCTATATTAAGATAATCTGCTATAGTCTTTGGATGCTCCAAAATACATTTTTCTGCATATCAAAACACTTTATAGTACTGTATTTTTTTTCAACCTCATTTTTCATCACTGAAAAATATTTAGCAGTAAATTTGCATATATGGAGCTACATGTGTTAGTCCTACAGCATTTCATAAAATGCTCCAGACAGCATTCATAAACCATTTGTCGCAAAGCCAAAGCATCTGTTCAGCATCTTGCAAACGACTTCCCCTCACCTCCCTTTTAAACTTCTTAAGAGGCTATATCCCATGAATGTGCACAACCTCAGTCCTTCCCCTGTCTATGTACGTCAAGAAAATCAGAAGGCAATGCCAAAATAAACTGTACATCAACTTTATATCTTTGAAAAACACATAAAATATTTTCTTATGCCTTTTTTTATAAAAGTCATTCTTTATTTGTAAGTAAATACTGTGTACTAAAACAGGATTGGACGAGTTGTGGGTTTTTTTCTCCATTTACATGTGCTTGGAATATCTCAAGTCAAAACTTCAAAATTTTATTCAAACCTTTAGCCCTAAATACTCTCTCTACAGTTTGTTTTAAACAAGCATTTCCTTTAACATTGAAAGCTGTATTTTGTAGTACCTTTTCTGTGGCACAAACTGCTGTGCAACCTATTAAAACAAGTAAGGCCACATAAACAACAGAAATCATAGAAAGAATAGCATTTGAAGTAAACTACTTATAATTACATGTCCAGCTCAGTTTGAGGTAGCATAGCAGTGATCAGAATAAGCTATTAAGTTTTCAAATTTTAAAGGTACTGGCTAAGACTAGATACTGCTTTCATAAAGAAATGTTCATTGGAAGAAGGGTCACAGTGGGGACGCATCCCTAGGAAAATGTGTGCTCACAGAATTAGCACCAAATGCCCCTTCACATACCAAACAAAATGTATGTGTTTCATAACTGTTATTAGACACAAAGTTAAAGGATTAAATGAAACCACTGCCAGATGATCTTCCTTTAAATAATTAATTAGCTCCAGCAAACGGGAACTGTGTTGAGATAGCCATTTATAACACTTTCCAAACAGATGTAACAATGTTACGTATTAAAAAGATGACTTTCATTGGTAATGTGCACTCCAGCAACCACTTAGATGTTAGCATACAGAGATCCCAGGAGGTCAGGCAAACATCTGACCCGTTCTCATGTACAGCTACTGCAACACTCAGCTGCCCATGCAAATGGGCAGACAGCATTTATATGTATGTACTAACAATGAAACACAGGAATGACCATGGCAGTGGGGGNATTTGTATAATAATACTGTATAACCACAAGTTTTCAATTAATAGATGTACTTAATAAAGAGATGACAAAACAGCCAAGTGACGGCTTTGCAGAGGTAACAAACACCCTGGATTATTATTAGTGGCAATACTGGCATAGTACAAAAGCAAGAGGTGGTAAGGAAACCTCAGCAAACTATTTCAAGCGACTGAGAACAACTACCCAGATATTTAACACTTAAACAGAGAAATAACAAGAGGACAGGTGATCACAAGCTAATTGGCAAGGCATTTTTGGATTTAGCAGGAATGAGAAGCAGAAGTGAGGGAAATGCTCGCAAACATATTAATCCTTAAGATTAATTACCTACTTGATATTTTCAAAGAGAATTTAGAGCAACTATTAGAGCTAACTGTTCACAAGGGTGCTTCAGGCTGGAGCAGAGGAACGGAGTAAGGAGGAAGAAGCAGCAGAAACAAAGTGCTATGGACTGACCACAGCTTCTGGTCCCCATCTCCATGTACTGGTGGTGGTGCTGGGGAATGAAGTTAATTTCTCTCCAAGTCAGGCTTTGCCCATGATGGGCAGTCATTATGATCTCCCAAATAAGTGAGCTCCCTGTCTTTGCCTCAGCCTATGAGATTTTTCATCTTATTTTCTTCCCTTCCACCGTTGAGGAAGGGAAAGAGCATCTGGGTAGGGTCTGGCTAAGGTCAATCCACCACAGCTGCCAAGAATGCAAATGGTATCCGTGTTGCCTAACTGCAGTTAGATACTGCATATACTAGCTGTTTCATCAAATCCCAGTGGAGACAGACTTTGTGATTTTTTTCCCCATCATTACTGGCCTAACAGATCAAGCACAAGCAGATGTAAAGCACTATATACACCTACTTCCCTTGCAGACAAGGAAAGAAAAATTTTTTTAAAATTTGACCTGTGTTCTGTTTCCATTAAATTTTACAAGATGGAATTTGCAAGTGAGTTGCCTCATTACACATCAAAATGGGGGAAAAAAATTAAATTAATCTGTTATTTGGACAATAAAGAAAGAAACTTAACATGACAGAGCAAAAGCTTTTTTGGGTTTTTTTTTAATTATTATAAGACAAAAAAGATAAATTCTATCTATGGATGATGCAGTAAGAAATTAGAAATGTAAGGTAACCAAAATAATAATTTACACCTGGACAAAGAGACATTGCTGTAAACTACTCCTTTCACTGCCTATTTTTCATTGTGTTCAAGTACAAAGACTTTATTTACTTTGTCAGTGGGGCTATTTGAAAATGCATCACAACTCATCAGTACCATTTTCCTTGAGAAACGTATTTTGACATTTATGGTGTTTCATCCTCTTTTCGGCAGTTCCCCAAAGTGTTCCACATACTCACAATTCTTTACAGTCCCTATTCTTTACATTCTTTAAAGCTCATATGGAACATTCTCTTTCTCCCAACCACATCTGAATGCTTTATTTTTCCAGCTCAAACTTCACCCTCCCATTTTTGCTTTAAGTCCCTTCGATTTATTTGCCAGCTAACAGCCCCAAATATTATTCCTGATGTAAAAGGTTAACCCAATTCTCACCTGCATGGAACAGAAACATCAGCATACGAAACAGGTAATTGACACCGCCTCCTAAGCCTTTACCCAGCTCATGCCAACAATTCAACTTTAGGATCTGACTTTCAGGAAGATTTTGATGCCTATTAAGCACTTACTCATGAACTCACTAATAGGCGTCTACATAGATACAGCATCACACTTTTCCTTAGCCATATTATTACTTGTATCTGAATATTCCTCATAGCTTCCAGTAGGTTTTGCTTATTGTTTATAAGAACTCGATGTCCTAGCTTAGAGGCAAGGACAGATCATTTCAGAATAAATTAATTCCCTAACTAATTACCTGTGAAAAGTTTTTATCCCCTACTGAAAACCTAACTTTATCATCATGTAGCAGTTAATCACAGGCAAGAAACCATGCTAAGATTCAAAACAAAACCAAAAATCCGTAAGTAAAACCTGCCTGCTGTAATGTAGCCATGTGGCAGATCAGTTTCTCGGTCAAATTATTTTCTCTCACTTCCTGGCTCCCTGAAAAACGGGCTTCTATTTGAAGTGTGAAACTTGTAATTTTCAGCAGGCTGGTCTTCCCTCCTGCAAATTCTCCTTCCTTCAAATAAATACTAACTATCAAGTCATCGCCATTTCAAGAGTACACTTTGGTAACTTCTCTGCCTGCTACTGTGCTCCTTTAGTCACTAAAACACACAGAGAAAAAATAATTCAGAACATTCTGAATTTCATACGCAACTAGATTTATGGGTACAGAAATGGATTCAACTTTGTGGTTTGCTGATGGAGGAAATAAACCCCACAAGTATACATCCCATTGTAGAAGGGAGTAACATGAAGATGCTTAAACAGATTCACAGATCAGGTAAAAAATATGTCTTTTCTATAAATGTAAAAGAACGGATTGTCTTTACTTCACTGCAATGTCACTGACATGAGGTGGAGAGTCAAGGGACTTAAGTGCATTGTCCTAAAACTCAGAGCTATGTGACCTTTTTATTTCATCTTTTTAATATCTTCTATATAACATTATAGTCCCTGGTTCGGTTTCGAGCAACCTTTGTGAGAGACAACGGGCTATGAACTGACATGGAAATAGGCTTGTCACTGGAAACAGACTGCAAACAGAAAAAATTCAGAAATGTCTGTATTACATTTCCCACATACTTGTATTTATGCTTATTTAGTTCTTCAGAGTAATATCCCTGGGATCATTTCACTGAGGGCACTTTACATGTATTTCTGTAATTTGCAAGAAGGGAAAAATTAAAGGCTAATGATAAAACCTCAAAAGCTATTAGCTTTTTCTTCTTGCAGGAAGGACATGATTTTCAAAAGGGAAAAAAAACCCCAAACAAAACCCAAAGCATATGAATAAATTAAACATACTCCAGGTAAACTTCCATATGCTTGGGCTTAAAAAAACTCTTTCAAATCACTAGAGCCCCCTCCTCCTCTTTCTCTTTCCCTTACCCAATACATACAGAATATCTGCCACCTAGGACAGAGATAAAACAATATTAATGAAGTTAGGAAGAAAAACAAGAGACAATATTAAGCTTTCTAATTTTAATGCCTTGCCCCATCAATTCAGTTTCATGTTTTAAGGAGTGTCTCTAGAAATAAATGTAAAGACACTATAATCCCACTTAATATATTACTCAATACACACACAAATATGCAATATCATTACATCCTGACTTCCCTGTCAGTCAGCTTCTTTCATTAAAAACAATTAAAATTACTTTAAAAATTCAAGTTACTGTGGAACAATTAAGATTCAGAGATATTTGTCCACACACCCAACTTGCTTGTGGTACTATTCCCTACACAAGGCTCAAACTATTGAGGGCATCATTTAATTTTAGACTTTTAATAGCAAAAG
>VZTU01029911.1:0-25716 GCA_013400835.1 Zapornia atra
CTGCCCCGCACGCGTGCCCACGGGGAGCGCGGCCAGCGCGCGCGCATACCATACCACACCACACCTCACCTCACACACACTCCCCCCGGCTCCCCTCCCGGTTACCCCCTGTCCCGGGACAAACCCGCCGCCACGCCGCTCACCATGATGTCAACGCCGCCACCGGGACCCGACGGACCGCTACCTCCACCGGAGAATCAGCGCGCCGCTCCACAGCCCCCACGAGCCCCAGGCGGAAGTGACGCAAGAAGAGCCAGCGCTTCCGGAGGCGCGGAGCGCTGTGGGAGCTGTAGTCCGGCCCTGAGGAGGAGGCGGCGCTTTGTGCCCGGGCAGCAGCCGCGTCCGACGGGCGCGCAGGCGCTAGTGGCCCCTTCCCCAGCTCTGTGCTTGCCGGGTAGCTGCAGCGCAAGCAGCATCTCCCCGCAGAGCGGCCTGCGGGTACTCCCTGTCCGCCCTGCTTCCATACCAAGTTGTTTCTGCCTGAGCGAGGGAGTGCGCGCTTCCCCGGTGTGATTTCGTCATCGCCCAGGGCATCAGCCCTCGAACCAGTCGAAAGCATGTAAAATTACTGCTCGAGGCCTCCTGTGGGCCTGCCGGGCCATTCCAGGTGTCTGCTGTTGTATTGCCCTTGTCACCAATTAAAAGCTGCCAACAGGAGATACCCCAGTACAGACTCACTCGGTAGCGTCTTCAACACTCAGTGGTAACTGTACCCTTTGCAGGTGTGTGAGACCACAACTATGCTTTGCTCTGTCACTGCTTTTCCTCAGCACAAAAGGCCTGCTAATAGGCACCTGCTCATACATTAGAAAAAAGTTAATTAATTTCCACGAGTTGTTCCTCACAAACTAATTCCAGCTGGTGTACCTCTTCTTGCCCCCAAAACCAAATCTCTTGGGGTATACGCAAAGCTACTCTAGATTCAAACTGGGCAAAGACAGATATCTATCCCAATGGGGATGGTAAGAGAGAACATGATTAAAGCTTTGCCAACTTTCACATTGTCCTGGTTTCAGCTAGGGTAGAGTTAATTTCTTTCTAGCAGTGGATGGAATGCCTCTTTGGGAGTTAGGATGAGAACAGTGCTGATAACACACTGATGCTTCTAGTTGTTGCCAAGCAATCAAGGACTTTCCAGTTGTTCCTATTTCCCTGCTAATGAGAAGGGAGGGGACACAGGACAGGTGACCCTAACTGGCCAAAGAGGGTTGTCCATGCCAATTACATCATGCTCAGTAGAAAAGGGAGGCTGATGGGGGGAGGAGCAAGCAGTTCCAGGACCTGTGGTTTTAGGTATGGCCCAGTTCTGGGATGGCTCTGAGCTGTATGGCCTGAGTTGTACAGTTTGTTGAGAAACTCCATTGTGTATCACTGGTCTCATAATTTGCTATAAAGTCCTGTTATTATATCTCTGTTTCTGCTATCCTAGTAAACTATCCTTATCCCAACCCACAAGGTTTTGGTTTCTTTGGGTTTTCTTTCTCCCCTCCCTCGATTGTGCCAACCACCCCCCCCAGTCTCTTTTAAAGAACAAGCCGCTGCGTGTTGCCCGGCTCTTGGCCTGGGCAAAACCATGACGTGCATCTATCTCTGGGTTTTAGTATGTCAATACCCAGTTAGCATTTTTCTTGAGTTCTTTGGGCTTTTTGCTTAGTTTCCTTCAGAGTTATATATGTTATTCTGCAACCTTGTTGTGAAAACTGGAGTAACTAAGTGCATTTTAACACTTTCAGTTTTCCTCGTGGTTACATAGGAAGGTATCTTGAGTTTTGTCTAGGCTACTAATCCAACTGAAAGAATGTTAACTTTTTATCTCAGGATTGGAGCATTCATAAAGATTTGCCCTGAAATAACGATTCATTTTAATTTACATTTGCTGCTACTGTGATGTGAGCTGGGGGAAAAAAAGATTTTGCAGTGTTATGGCCAGTTAACTGAGCTATGGCCTTTGGAAGATCGAATGCTCATAGAAGGTACAGCAAATTTGTAAGTTCTGACTTTGAAGGCTTCTGACTGTTGCTAAGCTGTGGTTTATGATGTGTTAAAGTAGCAACACCCAAATAGCTCTGGGTTTCTGCCTCTTGCTTCCAGCTGCGCGGCCTCCTCAACTCTGCTGTGCCAAAGGCAATTTTTAAGGTTGCACTGTGAATAAATGAAGGAAAAATTAAGAAGTGCCTCATTTAACTATTTTCATAAACGCATATAGGTTATAAAATCACCTCATCTCTTTCAAGGTTAAGAAACAGAGCACATTTCAGTCCCAAAGACGATTTGACATGCTAAACAGCTCAGCAAAGCACCACCTTGGTTGCTCAGAGATGAATTCTCTGTCAAACCTCCATGTGCCCCAGTATCTACTGATAGCACTTTGATTCAGATCAAGGCCCTCTGCTGAGGTGTTAATGATGCAGCAATAATAGAGCAGCAACTGTTCCCTGGGTTCTCCAGGACCACTAACAACACAGTCACCAATCACAGTATCTAGTTTGAGGTTTAAGTTCAGTCGAACCTGTCTGTCACTTAAGCTTCCAAGTACATAGGAAGGAAGGAAAATGGAGACTTTTCACAAAATCCAGCTCCTCAGGTGCTCACAACTGAAAATTAACAGATGCACGATTGTAATTTATGTACAGGAATTTTACCAAAGCCAGCTTATAAAATTACTGGAAATCCTAGTTCTGGGCCTGTATGGCTGGAAGGTCGGCTCTCTAGTGCTTGGCTGGTTAATGCCACCACTACTTTGAGTTGGCTTATGGAATGAAACACCATTGGGTCAAGAATCCTATGAAGACAGGCTGAGAGAGTTGGGCTTGTTTGGCTTGGAGAAGGCTCCGGGAGGGGGGGGCGCTTATAGTGGCCGTCCAGTACCTGAAAGGTGCCTATAAGAAAGCTGGGGAAGAACTGTTCCTGAAGGCATGTAGCAATGGGACGAAGGGTAATGGTTTTAACCTGGGAAAGGGGAGACTTTGGTTGGATATTAGGAAAAAATTCTTCACTCTGAGGGTGGTGGATCACTGGAACAGGTTGCCCAGAGATACAGTGGAGGCCCCATCCCTGGAGATACTCAAGGTCAGGCTTAATGGGGCTCTGAGCCACCTGATCCAGTGAAGATGTGCCTGCTTACTGCAGAGGGGGTTGGACTAGATGACCTCTAAAGGTCCCTTCTGACCTTACACATTCTATGATTCTATGAAGAATGCAAGGCACAAGCATGTTTTAATTAGAATCACTTCTATCACTTGCATGATGTTTAGTTACCCTGTTGCTATTAATTGCTAACCACATGTATTTTGCCTACCACCACATCAGAACCAGTGCACTCAAGCATTTTTGAAAACAGTACTGGAAAGACTTCCACTTGAAATGGAGGTACAAAGAACCAAAGCTCCTACAGAATTCCCTATCATGTTAGTACAGAAACACAAAGCGTGATACAGCTATCATGGCCAAGTAGCCACTCCTGTTAGGAAAGCTGCAAAGCTGTTGGCCCTTGATATGAAAACACGGGCAACTGAGGCTCCAGACATCTGAGTTACCCACCCAACACAGTGCAAGGACCACTTAGTTTTCTTTAAGGGGTTCTGAAAACAAAACATTTCCTGGCATTTCTAGGGGTTTGTTCCTTCGTTGCCTAGAAACATCTTTCTTGAAATTATGCCATAAAAAACTTGGCATGGGCTTGGCATTGGTTTGGCATTGGCTTGGCCTGGAGAAAAGAGGAAATACTGAACTTTGACAAATCACCAACTTGGTAAATTTTATCATCTCCAGAAGAAAGCAAAAAGGTCATCTGGATAGGACTCCAATATTGCATCTTCTCATTGCTTCCTTTCTGAATTTATCCATCCTATGCTAACAAGGTCCGTTTGGCTTCTGTGAAGTCTCAGCCGTTTAATATCTGAGAAAGGAGCTCAGTCAGATTGCTGGCACGTGATTCACCAGCAGCAATACTACCACAGCAACAACAACATCTCAGTTGACCTACAGGAGAAGAATGTGACAGAAACTGGTGGAAATGAAACCAATAATTGGAAGAAAAAAACCCTGCAATTGACAAACTTCAGATCATCATGTTCTGGGTTTTGTGTCTGGCAGTGGGTGGTGGGGGGTGTGTGTGTCTGTGTGTGTTAGGTTTGGGGTTTTTTTACCACTACTAAAAATATGGAGTGAAATACAAGGTGGGGGAGCAGATGGGTACCTGAAGCAATAATTTCAAGAAAAGCAAAGAAACTATTACTAATTAAATATAATACAGCAACACGAACACTGTGAAATACTGAAGTAACCCACAGACTATTTTCAATGTAAAATCAATAGTTTATTGCCATGCTACAATTATTTTTATTTTTTTTTCCAAATGAAGTTGGCACCGGTAAAGGGGAAAAACGCCGTCATGATACATAATACATTTTTTTTAAAATGCACATTTGGTAAGCTTTCTCAATAATGACAGCTTAGAACAAATGATTTATTTTTAAGATTACTGTGGAATGGCATAAAAATACACTCTTTCTGCATAGTATAATATCACTTTTTTCATAAAAGAAACATGGAATGTTCGTAAAAACAATTCATTGAACAGGGCAAATTAATTGACATTTTATAAACAATTTGGCAATGGTACTCCCACTGTTTAGACTTTTTTATATAAAAGAAATAAAAATCTAGAAAGCTACCTTTATACAAAGTTGCTATATTTATGCCTTTAAGTAGGAAAAAACATTTTATACTGCAAATTAGGACATACAATAATCTTACAATATCATACAATGTAATGACAAGAAAGGAACATACAACATAAGATTTTGGCCTTCGTAGAAATGTCTATTTCTGCATTTAATAAATGCATTTGTGGCACACTGGTGACAATTGTATTCTTACTACTACCAGTCAGCTTTCATGCTAGCACAGTATTCAGCTGGACTGTGAGGGCAGCTCTGCAGGTCAGGTAAAAACACACAGACTTTTTCAGGAGACGAAAGGTGATGCTGCAGTGAAACGAGACGCGAAGACGGCAGCGTGCCTGCTGGTGGAGACATCCATCCGCACTGTGGGACACCCACAGAACACTCCTTCCCTTCATACCAGAGCACTCCTTATACATTCAGTTATTAAGTACCAAAGTCTTACAAGTGAGAACATCTGTATGAGATTTGGCAAAATTTCAGGGAAAATACAAAGTTAGTACCAAATATATATTATATTATATATAAAATGTGGGTGTAGGATATACACACGTATCCTAATGCAAAAAAACTTGCATTAATAAGGAGTTAGGTTTGCTGACATCCATTCCTAAATGGCATAACTGTTAAAAAAATGGTGTAATCCTGATCTTTCACACACTTCAGAATCACTTCCTCTTTCATTCATAATAGTTAAAGCAATATATATGCAAGTATGACTAAGAAATGAAAATTCACATAGGAATCTGAACTCTGACCACAACAAATAGGACTTTTTTCAGTACATGTAATTAAATATATTTATATTTTTAAAGTATTTTTAGACCATTCCTGAAGAACTTGACCAACCAGGCCCTCGGGTGTAACGGAGCTGTTATGTCAGCAGAACTTGATCTTGCAGGAACACACCCAGTGACTCTTGAAGTCAACACAAATCATTTGTTTGGCTTCAAAGGATGCTGTGTGAGGCCCAAACAAGCTCTGGAAAGATCATCCCCCCTAACAGAGAAGAGTCCCTAATGACATCAAAGCTCCTACCTCTGACTTCCTTTCCTACTGCCCAAAGAAAGGACTAGAGCAAAGGCGACATGGACTCCGGGTCGTTGGCAGGTGGCATTGGGAATGGCTATGTAGAACAGCCCCAGGAGTGGCAAGGTGAACTTCACAGCACCTTTTCTATCAGGGCTTCTTGTGGAAAGCAGAGGAGCTGCTCCCCTACGCTCATCGGTTGGCAATTCGGTCACCACAGGTCTCAGATGCGAGCTGTGGCTGGGACCCCAAGGCATGAAGCACTTTGCAGATGCAGAGGAAGACACTCCCTGTTCTGAAGGGTTCAGGCATATTTCTTAATCATGATTTTCACATAATCTCCTTTGTACATACACATATTTACTACATAAAATAGAATTACACCGAAGTAACGGATATAGCAGAAAATGTTGTCACAATATATGTATATTACCACACTAAATAATTACTAAAACCGCAAGAAAAATTCAAAATGCCCTTTGCAATATATAAAAATATAGAAATGTCCAACACTTGCTTCATCAACTTTAAAGGTAACTTTATCTCTCATACTCTATCTGTACACCTACATATTTCCAAACAAAATACTGCGTTAATCTGGAGTAAACACCGTGTTAGAGTTAATATCCTCGTAAGACATCTGACAGTCACATACCTTAGAGCACAGTATCACAAGACATAATGCACATGGTCAGAGTTACAGCTGCTCAGTTTTTTGTTTTGCTTTTCTTATTCACTTATCTTGTCCAAAAGAGGAAGCAATTCCTAAAGATGAAGGTGAAAGAACCTTAACTCATGACTTCCCGCCTTTTTTGTCTCTGCTCTGAATGAAAGAAGGACATCAGCAACCTTGACTCCATCTTAACGCAGTTTTTTGTGGTGGAATTGCTGCTGAATGGGTTGGGTGGGGGGTTTTTTGGAGTGTGTATGAATTGAAAGATAAATGAACTTATGTTTATATTAAGTAAATATTATCAAATATAAATGCCTGAATTGCTACCTCAAGAAAAAGATGGGAAAGATGATTAAATTCCAAAAATGCCTAATTCTATTTATCAAACCGAAGGACCAAACTTCTTTAGGAGAAATAGGAGAATTTCAGATTTCAGTCCACTATTAGGTTCTGCTAAATCAGATTCATCTATTCATCTTATTTGCAGCCATTAAATAAACCAGTACTGCACAGAAATGGAATGTCACCATTGATCCCACCTTACACGAAGAGGAGAATACTGCTTAGAAACAGAGGTCCAAATCAGATACATGATGCTCAAAGTAGTAACTGACATTGCATTTTTACTTCACCAACAGTGAATAAAGACAATCTGCCCCTTTCCTGACTTTGTCTCATTGAGAAATGGTTAAATATTTAAAAAAAACAAGGAGAGTCTGATTTGGAGCAGATACACACTGTTTAAAAGCCAGCAAAATCAACTGCTGGAACCTGCAAAAGAGCAGCCCTGTTCTGACATTGCGTTGGATTTTGAAGGACTTAGGCCTTTCTGTGGCCTTTTTCACACCCGAGCCCTAGTCAGTGGTGTAAACATACAGAAATATCCAAGCACCTAGGGGGGATTAAGTAATTTATGTCATGAAATGTCATTTCAATACTTAAGATTTCTATAAAAGTTCTCTAGGCTTCAACAGGAACAGGGATAATAGCACTTTAGCACACACCATTACTTTCAACCTATGTCATACACAAAATAAGTTTATCAGGAGAAATAAAAAATGTTCTAAAGAGACTTAAGGTTTTCAGAATGGTCATCTTTACACTATTTTATGGAGTCACGAAAATGGAAAAAAAACCCTGGTTCTCCTCTTGGCATCAGTTTGAGAAAAGAAGTGTTTTCCTTATTTAACCAATGGATTAAATTCTCAACTGTACTTCTAGTAGAATCTTTATTATGTACTTCTGGTCCGTGTTTCCTCTTGTTTGAAAGATATATCAGCATATGGCTTTCCCAAGTCACTGCATTGCAGAACACCTACAGTTAAAGGCCTTCCCTTGTCAAATGTGCTTGAAGGGCAGCAGCCAGTTGCACGTTACGGATGAACAGCACCGACAGAGATGCTGCGATTTTTGCAGGACCTGGTTTATGTAAAATTCACACCTCAGGTACTAAAAATATGGTTATGTATTTGTAGTTTCTCATTCTATACACCTCTGGGCCCAAAATAAATACACTGTGGAGAGACTTCACCTAAAAATGGAATCCTATGTTACAGACACTAAAGCTAACATCCCAGGCTTTAAAGAGACTGAATTGAAAAAATATTTACCAAGTCTCCAAGGGTAAAGTGCATTGCAGGTACATCTACTTCAAGGGGCAGAAAATAAGGAATGCTACAGAGGAGTAGCACAGGTAACAGGGACCACCCAGCACGTTTGCAGTGTACACAAAATGTGAAAGCAAAATATACCTGGAAAATTTGTTGTCAGGCTTGTTAATATAATTAAAACTAGACCAAGCTGAAATTTCAGTATGTTCTCAATTCTGGGGACCAGAGCTAAGAAAACACCCCCTGTGAGGTACTGCAAAACTTGCAACAACATCAAAAAATTAATTTCTCAGCCCAGCCTTGTATCTGATGCTATCCAGGATAAATGCACAGGACAGAGCACCACAACTAAGGAGGGAAACAGCTCGTTGGTGTAATTTTGGCAGGTCAGTTAGGACCTGTCTGAAGCCTCCATTTCCCAACTCGTCAATTAAGAATATTACATCCCTGCTTCACGGGTGTGTTTTAAGGGTCCAATTAATTAGTATTTCTGAAACACTCACACTATATAGATGAGGACCAAGTATTTCCAGGCAGCTAGCTAGATCAAACACATCTGCCTCAAAACATGCTGAAGCATTAGCTTGGCTCACAAACTTAGGCGAGCTATAAGCTAAGAACAAGAATCACACCAGTATCACAAACCCAGTAAGTGTTCTGCAATACCTGCAACTCCGCTTCAGTACAGACCAAAGCTGGTTTGTAGTGTAAGGTGAGGCAATAGCAATGACGTGAAGGAGCAGTAACAAACACCCCAGACCTGCAAAGTGCTTAGCTCTAGGCAGTCATTACCTTCTGTAGTACCAAGGTCTACCCGCGAGCCAATGGGTCTATCACAAGAGCATAAATAGGTAGACCATGAAAGGGATTTTTTTAAAACCTCATTTAAGTTCTTCATAATGGTCTCAATGACTCCCATCTTTTTCTTTTACTTCTGCAAATGATGTTCTTTGTGCAACTGGTATTTCAGTACCATACAGTCTGTAGAGAGTAACAAAGGTCAGAGCGGAAAGGTTGCCCGATATCCCTGGATGGTGTGGCAAGACACGTACATTTCAGGTGCTACCACTGCTGCCACTACTAAACTCAGAGAAGACCAAAGAAGAAGCTAACAAGGAAGAGAAATACACTCCAATTTAAAAAAGACTGAAAATAATTGTAGCTTGTTTTTATAAAACTTCAATTCAGATATTGCATGGAGACCCTTAATTCCTTTTCAGATCTCCAAATGGCTTTTCTTGCATGTTTTTCCTAACTCACAGTTCAAGGGTTATTTTATATCACACCAGTTCAGACAAATGTCAGTTCCTTTGCAATCACAGGCTCAAGAGTAATCTCTTCTGCTGCTAGTACCAAGGTGCACCTGCAATACTGCCAGAATTCTAAAATTATTCAGAGTATTAAAAAAACCACAGCCACACAACCCCAAAACTTCCGCTGAGGGTGCCTCTGGCACATTCAACAAACAACATTCTACCTGGATGTGGATGTACCTGTAACACTGAGCAGCCACCATTGTAACTAAGTTCATCAACTGCAAAAGGAGAAGTATGCTTGCAGATAATACTACCTTCAGATAATTTACTAGATATCTTTCTAAATTAAAAGTATACTATCAACTCTAGATGCACATTGCTAGAATGTACAATTTTCTGTAAAGAACTATCAAGTCCAGTACCCTGCCTCCCGTGTAACCTGTGTCTGATGCTTTAGAGGAAGACAATAACTGCATAATAAGCCTTTCCAGTTGTGCAATAATGCTGGAGAGCTGGGATATTTCTGTCAGGCATAAAAAGTAGAACACTGGACAAAGACAACCGTTTGACCTTCCAGAGTATTTCTTTGTCAAATTCAGAGAGTAAGACAAACACATAAATGACCCTGAACAATAATTAAAGCTATGTACAAAATTTTGACTTTTAAAACAAGACATTATGGAACAGATAAAAAAAGAAAAACACAAATGCAAAGAAAGGAAGGCACACTGAACTAAGAAATGACATGAGAGCCTTAATTCATAGAGCTAACCTGTGAATTCCTTCACAAAAAAAAAAAAAAAACCAGAAACAAAAACAACCCCAAAACTAATGAGATTAAAATTCTGTCAGATTTCACAAGGAACTTGATATGCCACTCGGGATTCTTTTCTAGTGGAAGGAGCTTAAGGCTGGGCTTAGATGCGTTTATAGCTCTGGTCGAGGAACTTCAATGTGATCTCTCAAATTTCACACACGTTAAGAAAACTACTGGGAATTCGAGGCCTTCTTGCCCTTGTGGTCTTTAAAAAAAAAAAAAAAGACAAAAATGGTGTGGTGTTTATATCCCTTGAGATGAACCAATACATCTTGTGTACATCAAACTGAGTGAATTAATGCACTACAGACATATCATTCTGGAGGAGCCACTTCAATGAGGAATGAACATAAGATAGGTATCTTGAAAGATTAGGTTTACCTGCTAATAATGCACATATCAAGAGGCTTTTAAAAGTGTTATAAATGCCATTAACGAGTATAGGCACCAGATCAGAATATTTATAAATTCAAAACTGGCATGTCACTCAGACTCTACTCAATTTAAAGAGGCACTGTGAAAGGTGGTGATGCTGCTATGCAGTAATTACTACTACCGTAGAATGAAATAGTGTTACTTAAATGAATACTTGCTCTACATTAATTCCCTTTAGTTAGACAAGTACATGAAGTATGCAGAAAAAGTTCTATTAGTCTATAAAAGGCGTTAGTGTTAAGAAATGCAATGTATTTGCATCTTCAATTTTATAAACTTCACAAAAGGTGCAAACGATTTAACGCTTCCCAGGCTCACATAGGCAGGTCAGTACTGTTATGTCTAGTTTTCCTAGAAGTACCATCATCTCGGGGCAGTGCTTTTTGCAAGCTCGACATAGCAGCAGTTCTTTCAATGTCTATCACAGCATACAGCTCTGTGCGCCTGGTTGGAGTTTGCGGAAGTGGAGTGGTGGGGGTTTTTGGAGTCTGAGGGTTGTCGGAGTCACTACCACCTTCCAAGTCAACCTGTATGTAGTTGAGCTGCCTGTGTTCTAAACTCGGACGCCTAATGTCAAAGTTGAAGACTGTTGGGGTACAGTCCCGACGTCGTGTAAATTCTACTTTATGAGCACTTGCTGGTACCGTTACATTCTCTGTATTGACATAATTATGCATTGGATCTAGGTTGTTGTGGTAGCCATTCAGAGATGGGGTCTTTGGTCCTAAACCGTCATCTTCATCTCTACTCAGCTTGCGAGCTTCCCAAACAGGAGGCAAGGACGGCAAGTTCTCATAGTTCAACAGCGCAGTTCTCCTCTGAGCAGAGTTGTTAATGTTCTGGGTGTCTGAGGTACTGGTTGATGTCAAACGACCTCTCCTGACCCCTGAGGCACTAGGGATTGATAACCTATTTATATTTTCATACACCAATTTATTACCAGATGGTGTTTCTCTACGTTCATCACTGTCGTACCCAGTGTCCCATTCAGTGTTGTTTGTGCTGCTGCCGCTAACTTGGTCTCTCCCAAGTTGCTCCAGTTTCTCTCTTTCCATTAACTGCCTTTGAACAGGTGTTGGTCCTAAAACAAACTTGACTCCTTCAGGCTCCAGGAGAACCTGAGCATCTCTGTCGTCAGTACACAGCTGATCTTCTTTCACTTTAGTTGTTTCAGTGTTTGAAAGCTTTGATTCCAGTGGTGCATGCACACTTGATCGGTTTTTTCTTTCCTCTTGTACCCCAGTAGTGTTGACATAAGTGTGCACCTAAAAGGGGAATAAAATAAAAGGAAATCAAAATGCTATTTGTGCTCCCCCTCCCCCCATCCAAATTTCTTTCCTTCTTAACTTCTCACTTTTTTAATCAAAAAGCCTGAAAACCGAATCTCATGATAACGGCTGTTTAAGAGGAAAGGTCATCTCTCTCACATTTGGCTGAACTGTTCTCAGCTCTGGTTCCTTCCCCTAAAACTTTGTTGTTGGTTTTGTTCATGTTACTCTAACAAAAGAACAGAACTTACATCTATACTATTATTTTGATTTGATGTTTTATTTCAGTTGTGCTCTAGTTATAGCTTCTCAGGTTCAGTTTCAGCTCTGCTCTGATGAAGGCAACCGTGGGCTGCTTCAACTTAGCTCATTAGTTTGCTGGAACAAAACAGTGAAGCTGAGCTCTACTTCATTGTCCCTTTACCATGACAGTGACCAACAATTCAATAGTTGCTTCACCTACATTTATCTTGGTAATTTCTGTACTACAAAGGAAATCTTCTGTCCATAAAAAAACCCCAAACCTAACACACACACACACCCCCCCCACCCTCAGGATCTCCCCTTGTGTACTACTAAAGCAATGAGAAGAGAGGTTGGCTCTACTGGAAGAACAATCCATTCTTTCCTCAAGAGCCAACAGTCTCCCAATGCCAGATATTGAAGTAGAAAAAATATACAATTCCATATGAACTGTGGCAGTTAGAATTAAAAAGGAGAAGGAGCTGGCACCAGGTGCCACTATGAAAGGCAGGAATACACCAATCATTTATCCCTACAAGTTCCCACAATAGATCAACCCAAGGCTGAATGGGTGTCCTGTTTTAACCCTGCAGGCAGCTAAAACCACCACACAGCTGTCCTCTCACTACCTCTCTGCCCCAGCAGGATGGGGGAGAGAATCAAAAGGGGAAAAAAAGGTCAAATCTGTGGGTTGACATAAAGACAGTTTAAAAGGAAGATACGAATAATAACAACAATCATTATTATTATACAAAACAAGTGATGCACAGCACAACTGCTCACCACCTGAAGCTGAAACTCAGCTAGTTTCTGAGCAGCACTGCCTCCCAGCCACCCTCAAGTTACATAAGGAGCATGACATCATATGGTTTGGAATATCCTTTTGGCCAGTTTGGGCCACCTGTCCTGGCTGTGTCCCCTCCCAGCTTCTTGGGTGCCCCCCACCTTCTTGTTAGCAGGGCAGCGTGAGAAACTGAAGAGTCCTTGACTGCTTGGCAATAACTAAAACATCCATGTGTTATTAGCTCTGCTCTCATCCTAAATCCAAACCACAGCACTGTATCAGTTGCTAGGAAAAAAAAATTAACTCTATCCCTGCTGAAACCATGAGAATGGGAAAGCCTGGAGTAATGAATTCCTTCTCTAAATTTTAGTGCTGTCTGGATACCCAAGCAGCAAAAATAGTATTTTACAGCATCAGGCATCCAGCCTTCCCTCCTATCTGTCAAGTTTTATGGCTGAAGTGTTATTTACAGCTCACTTGACTCTGACACTGATTCCTTCAACTCATTTACTCTTCAGCAACTCACAACAACACTTGGACTCTTCTGTGGGTGCTCCTAACAAATCACTTCCCTCAAGACAATTCATAGCTCTTTGTTCTGGCTATGAACACTGTTTCTTGTCACACACAAAAGTCTTCTTAAACCACATCATACTTTTTAAAATTGACTAACATTTTCATCAGCAACTTGAATGATGAGATAGAACACATTCTCTGAACGTTTTCAGTCTATCCCAGATTGTCAGGGTTTCAACTGAGAGGGTTCTCACCAGCCTGGAGAATTCACATCATAGAAACCTCATGAAGTCCAGCGCCTGGTATGGAACAGCACCAGCACCACAGGCCAGGCACCAAGTGTTTTGAAAACAGCCTTGCAGAAAAGCACTGGGATCCAGGTGGGTGGTAAACTGAATATGAAACAGCAGTGTGCCTTTCCAATAATGGAAACTAAATCTGCATCAGATTTTGTTAGCAGAAGCACAGCCAGCAGGTAAAGGAAAGTGGTTATTACAGTCAGCTCAGCACTTGAGACAGCCATCACCATACTGGAGCAAGTCCAGGGGAGGGCCATGATTAGAGGGGCTTCAAGGAGAAGCTGAGAGCCATCCTTGTTCTGTCATAAAAGATGGCCATGAAACCACCTAATAGTTGTTTTCAACTACCCAATAAAGAAAAGTCAGAGCCAGACCCTTTCAGCAGGGTCTGAAGTGTTCAGCAAAAGGCTAAGGGGCAATGGACAGCAAAAGGCTTAGGGAGATGTTCAGCAAAAGGTTAAGGGGCAATGGACACCAGCTGGAATAGGAAAAAATGTATCAGGGAGAAATGTTTTCACAACAAATATGGTTAAACACTAGAACACAGGTCTCAGAAACACTGTGGAACACCCTTGCTTGGAGTATTAAAAGCACAACAGGGCAAGGCTCTCTGCAGCCACCTTTGACTTTAAAATTTGACCTAGAGGAAGGACTCTGGAGGTCCTTTCTAAACATAAATGATTCCATGATTTTCAAATAGAAGACTTGCATATAAAAGAAAAAATTGGCCAGTATCTGTCACTATAAAGTACCATTTATGTCTTTAAACATAATCACTGAAATCTTTGAAAACAGCATATGCAAATATACACTTTCAATGTCTTCATCTGTACATAAAAATGAAGAGCTACTTAAAATAGTTACTTTCTCAGCAAAGTATCCTCCAAAGTAATATTTTAAAGAGGCAAAGCAAACACTTCTCTGAGGCAGTTAACATACCACAGAAATACATAAAAATCTGAACTAATGTGGAACCTAAATTACATGAGGGGGAAAAAAAAATACCCACTTGCTCCTCTGCTACAAGTAAAGGGTGCGTTGATTCTTCACCGACAGAGGGGAGGCGTGCGCTTCCGACAGAAGGGTGTCTGCTGGAAGGATGTGATGAAGCATCTCCAAAAGATGGGTATCTGGGATAGCCGTTAGGCAAACTTTGTGCATTGAACCCAGGAGCTGATTCGATTAGAAAACAAGCAAAAACCATATGAAAAGAGAACATTTTACTGTATATGAGTACGATGATTTGGATCTTCGTTTTCGATTTTCAAAGGAGAAATTAAAATGTGGAAAACAGTATTAAATAATCACAAGACTCAGTTTTGCTGGGGGAAGGAAAGGGAAAGCAAACTGCAGAGTATAGCATCCCAGTACTTACCAGGCTGAAATCTACGTGTATTACACACTACAGCCCTCCCAGTAAACCCCATAACCAGCTTGTCTTTCTACCATTAATAACATGTCCCCCTAACAAATAGGGACTTACCTACTCAGGCTCCCATTTTTCTGAAATAACCAATAACCTGGATTTCCTAGTTTCAAATATCAAGCCAACTGTCTGGGATTACCTAAAACCCTCCGGGATTTCTGAAAGGATTTCACTCTACCCAGCCATCTACTCTCAGCAAAAGAAAGATTCCAAACCCACTATAGATGTGGTATTATTACCATAACTTTCCTTCCCTGATAAAAAGGTTGGAACATGGCCCAACATTAAGATTTCTCACAAATGTTACCAGTAAAATATGGTGATGTATTATGAAGCCGTTAAATAGGTATATACTGAAACAGTGTCCTCATGTAACAACTAAATTCCCAACACTTATTTCTTAAAGCTGGAGATCTTGACTATGACACAGTTTTGTTCCCGAGACTTAAAATTCTCCAAAGAAAACCATCAGCAAGCACCCCAAGAGAATGCATTACTGGTAATTAGCCTCTTAGCTGAAAATAGCATTTCATTTGCATTAAATCTTTTAAGTAATTAAAAAGAAAACTAATTTAAAGCTAAGTACCACATTAAATTCAGGTATGTCATCTGACCTTATAACCACACTTACTGGTAGGCGTTCGAGGAGTTCTTGGAGCTTCCAACTCAGTCTGATGATTATTCCTTTCTACTACTGGTTCTTCTACCACATTTATGCTATTATTTTGCATTATCTCTTGCAACATATTAAATAGTTCTTCTGCACGGGCACATTTAAAGGCAAAGATTCCTGTAAATGCACAAGAAAAAAATCAAGACTCTTTTAATGTAAGCAACATGCCTTACAACATATATAACTTTCAAACGTTACACCTGGAATCCACATAACGAATACCTGTTAAATAAGCAAAGGCATTAAGAAATTTTCATTGCACCAAAACACACAAAATTCTTGTGAGAACCTTCAAAGTGTTTATCTCACAGAAGTCTAAGATTCCCATGCACCAGAGTTAAATTAGAACAGAAAACTGCATCAGTTAAAAGCAAAACTAAGTTTTGAGTGCTAAATGACAGATTATAAAAAAATAAATAAACAACAAACTACAAAACAGGGCAGGATTTTTCCTTTTTTAAGCTGATAAAAAGGTAACCTGTTAAATAAATTAATAACATTAAATTAAAGTAAAACCCAACAACCCAACGAATCAAAACACTAAATGAAACTACTGTGGTGCTACAAGGTAATTTATTTTTTTTTAAAAACCAGATTTCTATTAAATTGCCATAAAAATAAGATACCTGCACAACAGGAAAGAAGGATTTAAACACTGGGTAAAAGTTTAGTTTCTTTAAGATTCAAATGAAAAGCTAGTAAGACAAACTGTGTGAAACAGACAGGAACAAACCAATTGCTTTAGGCTGAGGGATAGACACAGAACGCAAAGTTAGCAGCAATACCATGTCTTTTGAGTGTGTATTGTGCCACTTTGCCTTTAAACAGCAGGGAGCGCCCCAACTTACCCTCACCAGCAAAGTCGCAGCTTTGGATTATTCTTCCATTGAAAGCATGAAGTTAAAGTTGACATGCTTGTTAAACGTGGGTGTAGGTGCTCATTTTTTAAATTGAGTATTACAGTCTTAAAACACTCTTTACTAAAAACTACCTACCTATATAGCTTGTTCTGTAAGTGCAATTATGTTAATAAGCTGGCAATGACTAGCATCATATATTTATTTAAGGACACAGAGCTGTGACAGATCAGAACCACCAGAAATGCTCCACATGGCAGAAGTTCATAAAAGCCCAGCTGGGAATATACAAAATGGGCTAGGAAGAATGATGCTCAAAAATTAATATCTAGCTGGTACAGTGAATAAGCTTCATGCTTACAACAGAGCAGCAGAGATGCAACATGCTTGCAATCCAGCTGCTTCTACCTCATTTCCCCAACCCATGATCCAGTTTAGAAGTACAGTAGTTCTTGTTTAATTTTTTTGTCTATTTCTGAAAATTCTCTCTGGACACTTAAATCTTAATGGACAAAAAATAAATTAAAATATACTTTTTAAAAAATCCAAACAGGTTCACAAGCTTTAAAAAGCTCCCAGTATGTTTCTGAGATGCCTTTACCCCTTTAACAAAAAACTGCTTCCAACTTGCTGATTCCTTAAAATACAAGATGAACCAAACTGACACTGAAACTGCAAGCAAAAGCAACTTGATGAAACCTTGATTTTTATCTAATCCATTTACATTAAATACAATGTGATCTGTCACTTATACAATAAGGTGACACACCAGGTCCTCCAAGTTTTCCATCTTGAAGTATCAAGTAGATGTGCTCCCAAAACCCATCTTCAAGGTTTTTAATACCTAGCACAAACTCCATGTTTCACGATTAGTGCGTTCTGACAGTTTACCAATAGATACAATTTGAGACTAAATGCACTAACTATATTGACTGATGCAATCAGCAAAAGCTGCTGGGTATTATTCAGGGTATTTCATTGTCAAATGAAACTTCTTGGCCATCTCAGCAAGTGAAGAAATTTTGCAACTGTGCCCACAAAACCCAGTGTAGGTCTCAGGAACAATGCTCCATTGCAAAATGGCAGCAGAGAGGACATTTTCTGCCAGATTTGTTTTTTCTCAACATTCACAGTATTTTAATATTATGTAAGGAAGGCAAGAAACAAAAGAGGGAGGAAAGGGTTGTTGCTCACACAGCCTGCTTAATCTTCTCTATTTAAAGCAAAAAATAAAATAAAATTTAAAAAATAGGAGGGAAGCAGAGAAGGCAATTAGACTCGGTAGAAGATTTTGCAGATGTGTTAACAGGCCATAGAGAAGAACCTTCAAAATAGTATTTTCAATGTAATTTTATTTATATCTATTTTACATGTTTAGAAGAAGCAGTAAATGAAATACCTAGAACCAATACAAGTGATTTTTTTTTTCAATATAATTGTAAGGCTGAAAATTTGGTTTCACATGAAGTATACCACATCATTTGAAAACATCTCTACTTCTCAATAGATGAGCTGAGAATGCCTTGTTAACTTTTATCAAAACACCTGCCTNTTACCTCTGCTTGGACAATGAAGACTGTCCAGCTTTGCTTATGATCAAGTCCTTTCATCTTCCTGATTTTAAGGGACAAGTTAAAAACAAAAAAAAAAAAAATTGGAATTGCTAATACTGTTACTGATCAAAGCACCAGTAAATGCTAAAAATCTTTAAGGAAAGAAAAATGCAATTTAATTTCACAGCACGTGTATAGATAAGAATTCCAGCTACACACAGCTACATCACATTAGAAAGATGCAGAGGGTGAGACCCCAAACAAAACGGCTGTTTCCTCAGGGACTGCTGCAGTGAAGAGAGAGAAAAGCCTGAATCTTCCCCTTCCAGCCAACCTTGGCCAAGGCAGACATGATCTGGGAATGGGAAAGGTAACCATCTTATTCCAATTAGAGCCACAGAGAACATAACTGAGCACAGCTGGAATTTACAAGCTTTGTACAAAAACCTGTCAAAATTTGAGAATGATGTCATTGATATAGATGAAAGTGCTGTTTGGTTTAGGAAGAAGATGAAACACAAGTATGTTACTGAAAGCAGTAACAGGGTAGAGATTTCCAGTTCATACCACTCCTCCAATCTTTTAAGAACCTAAAAATAGAGAATTCTTTGAATTCTGAGGAGATTCCTCCACAACTGTAGGTTTTGCTGACCCTCCCCAAAAGTCAAGTCAACCTCTGAGGTGTCAAAACCACTTCTAAAGCTGACCAGAAGTATCCACACACATAAAGTGTTCCAGACCTACAATGTCAAAAACTATTTGCAACTCAAATCCTCATGTTGGATCCTCCTAAGGAAACTTACTTTTGTCCAGAAACCACATTCACAGACAGAACGATGGCCTTTATAACCCTTGCCAAAGGTCAGGCGAGGGGTTTGTTTTTTTAAAACAAAACTGTCTCCCAACATCAAATAAATTTCCAAAAAGCCTTATATAGAAAAATTCCACATACCTTGTCCAGTTTGACACCTTCGGCCACTTTCAAAAGAGAAAAGGTTTGAGTCATAGCCGTAGCGACGGAGACAGAGGTAGTGCCATTTCACAGAGTCCCTTTTCCGGGTGTACAAAATTAGTTCTGTATCTGTAAGTTCCATTATGCCAGAACCCAGTTCATTACCATCATCATCCACATTAATAACCTAGTAAAAGGAAGTTAAATAGCATTAAGTACCCTTTTGAGCACCAAGACCAGTAACACAAATGTTTCGCTGATGCACTCCATCTACTCAGTCATGTAAGATACAATCCTTAAAAGTTCAGGAAAAAGTCCTCACCAAACTTGTTCCTTTGCTCCCCCCAAGCTAGAATTAAAATACACACCTAAAGCAATATGAATGAGGCTGCAGAACATTAGTGCAAAATCTAAGAAATTTAAAAGAGAATAGATTCTTAAGGTTTTGGGTATTTTTAAGCTGGCTTTATGTACATATTCTAGTATTTCCACATAAATAAGGCATACCTCAGCTAATGGGATCTTTCAGAGCCCCATTCCTTAAATAAATAAGTATGTATCTGCTTTTTCATATAACCCCACTTACAGTGGAATGAAAAAGAATGAAGGGCTCCAAGCTGAAGCTTCCTTCACATACCTGTATAGCCTTGCACTGTGCTGAATCACCAAAATGTTTGAGATTTTTTTTCTGTCTTTTTACAGCTGACAAATAATTCAAATACCCGATGGTTATCTTGGCATAAAAAACATGCATAAAGCTTAGTGTTCTATTCCTTCTGCTTCTAAAACAGCTGGAGGTCATCTGCATCCTTTATGGAATTCAGGCAAAGTATACTTTCCTCTCTATGTATTTTATCTTACAATACTGCTTTGAGTGGGATTCTTTCTTATTTGGTTAAAAGGCTACCAAAAATCTTCCCCATGGTATCAATTAATGTTACTCCTTAAAGAGACATTTTCAACTTGAAATCTAGTCAATTATGAAGAATTAGGAATGGTTTCATCTGCCACTGAGGCTTATGCCAACTTTCTTCATTTTGCAAATTACATTCTTTCATCTTCTCCCCCCTGCTGCTAAATCAGCGACCCACACAAACAATAGAGAAATTCTATGAGGGGAAAAATAGGAACTGGTACACAAAGTGATGTCAAATGCATGAAAAGCAAGAGAAGAGAAAAATATTTTATCCTTCAGCTTTTTGTACTGATAATATTAAACATTTCCAGAAATTCCCATGGCTTTAAAGCTCGTTCCAGTGCTGCCCTAAGGCCACATGTGAATCATTTTTCACTATGGAAGCATTACATTCCTTTGCCAGCTCATGGAGACGGTTTGGAGCATAGAAGCAAATCTAACTTGTGTGACTATGCAAAGGTATGTTTACTTACAGTCACCAACTTCAGCAGCTTCATGTTAAGCACATGAGCAAGTGTTCACAAGCTTATAAATTCCAGGGATATAAGGGACAGAAGCATGTTTATGAATAAAATTTCTACAAGTAAAGGACAAAAGTTCTCAAAGTGGTATAATCAGTTATGATCTTCAAGTAAAATCAGCAGTCCTAAAATTTTCCATTGCTGACCCCATAGCCAGGTTCATAATCACATTTCTCCAATAGCTTCTTCCTTATGTTTACAACTCCCTTCCCAAATTCCATAACCTCCCAACAGTAACAACACTTTCTTGGGCCCTACTAGCTGAAACAGAGATGGATTAAAACCTCTGTAAGAAAGCAACAAAATATTTCATAGTATACCTTATCAATAGCTTACCTTAAACTTGTTTCGATGGTTATCTGGGACAGTTTCTTTATCTGGACAGCTACAACAGCTACCCATGACTTCTTTAGAAGACCATGTGATCTCTAAAGGAGGAAAGAAAAAAGCCATAAAACCCCAAATGATCGTTTCCTTGAACTAAAAATAAGTATCAACAACAAAACAACCCAACACAGATTGTTCTCTGAAGTTACAATTCTTTATGATGAATTCTGCAGTCATGAGTAATAAACACACACACACACCCCCAGCAACATAAATATTACAAGTATTTTTAAGAATTCAAGTTAGATTTAGCATTAAGGAGTAGCAACACCAAGCTGTTAAGGTCCTACCAATAATTCAACTTGAGGTTACTACCAAACAGACCCATTTGATTTGTCATCTTAATTCCCATGGCAGCAACTTAGGGGAAAACAAAACCCAACAACTTACTGGGTGCGATTCTCATGTCCTAAACCGGTGCCTTTACACAAGGCAACTACCTGGGCTCCAGTTCCACCTAAATGAGCACTTCTTGGCTGAGCACAGCCCTAGTGACGCCCATGCAAGCCCTGGGCTATAGGAGGTTACCAGGCACAGGCAACACAGCGAGCGCAGATGGCAATCCTGACAGGCTGCCCTGGCTTCTGAAGCTCCAGGGCTGGCTTGCAATAAGAAGTGGAGGCGTTCCAGGTCTGGAGGCAACCCTGTGCTGGCAGACACGCAGTGAGGCTCCGTGCTTCCACTTCTAAATACTTCCCATATTGCAGCATACATAAAGCTATGTATATCCAAGTCAAGGGAAGGAAAACACCCCACATTCATCACAAATATTTGAAAACTTGGAGCTTTTTTTATTTCTAGTTAGTTCCATTTGGATTAAATTGTGTTACACAGTCTACTTCATTTGCTATAAAACAGTAAAGTACTCAACTGACATGGAACAGCATGGCTACATTCAGGAAAGAAAAAAGAAGTATTTGATTTTTTTATATTTTCATTTAAAGATTTTTCTATTTATTGTCAAACTTTCATAAAATGGTATGATAAAATGTTCACAGATCTAAGTCTCACGACTCGCTTTGCCTCCCTCTACCAGCCTGCAGAGGGTGGGAAGCCTTGTATTTCCTAAATACAGGAGTCAGACGAAAGAAAACTTAACTCATTTACAAGACCTTTATATTGGCTAAGAACTAAAGTTTCAACTACACAAATGAAAAGCGGGGTGAAATCCTGGAAGAGAGCTAGTAAGTCGACAAGAGATACAACGTTAGGGATCAAGAAGGCAGACAGACAGAACTGGTTGCTAACTTTTTCTGACTGAAGGGGAAAAGAAATCAGATGTCATCTTAAGAAAACCAGGACTTGCTTTCTAGACAGGCGTCTGTATTAGCAGGCAGCAGCAGGATTCAAGTAGCACTTCAGCCTGCTGAGAAATAAGGTGCAAGGAATATAATGAAGAACAACTAATTCTTGCCCTCTTCTTGACCAGATAAGCCACTCAATAGAGATACTGCTACCCCAGAGACTCTGTAAATTTGAAGAAATCTGCCACCAAAACCATGCAGAGGTGAAATGGAGACCTTAACAGAAAGGGTAACAACATGGCTTGGATTAATCCAGTAACAAAGAGGCAGAGCGCCAGGCACGTAGGGAAATCATAGATTCTCTAAGGTCACATTTCTGGTGATAACATGAAAACATGCATGAACTGAAAGAGCTTTTTTCCCAGCACAGGGCAGAACTGAGGGGTTGGTTGGTTGCTTCTACTGTTGCAGAGAGGCACTAAGGTATACACAACTGGTTTTCTGCATAGTGACAAGGCTTGAATTTCATTAATTGGTCTGATCAGTCTCTCAATTGCAGACTACTCTTAATAGTGTTCACACATACATCCCACTGCTATTTTGGCTATTCAATTTTTTTCTTGCTTATGCATTCTGGGGTGGTTTTTTTAGAATGGGAGATACAGGTAGCAACACCTATTACTCATTTCCTACCTTGGCACCCCATAATACCTCACTACAGTAATGTTTAGACATTGGTATTGTTAGCCTACTGATGCTATCCTTTCAGATAATTCAGAAGAACTGCAATGCAGATCAACAATAAATATTTAAATTTGCACCAAAGATTTTCAAGCTCTGGTCCATACAGCAGTCATAGTTGCAGATGCTTCTAACAGCCTTCAGGCACAGAGCTTGCACTTAATAAAGCCCAGTCTTAATTTCCCCAAACATTTTGACAAAGTGGAAACAGAACTAGATAGCAGCATGCTGTTATGGTATCATGACTTTCTTTGCATTAAGCAAAAAACTAACTGATTAAGTCTGCTGGAGGCAGGTGGCAGAAAACTTAAAAAAAAAAATTTTAAAAAACCTTACCTGCAAACTAGTTTGGGAAGAATCACTAGAGTTACAAAGAAAGATGTAGGAAATGAAGATGTGTGAAGTATAGCCTCTGTACCTCAAGAACAGCAAAGAAAGGGTACCTAATCAATAACCATACAAGCTCCTTATTTTGTCCACAATAAATTCTTACATCAATACTTCAGAAAACCAAGACTGCAGTGATGCTTCAAAGGAGACATATGAACCAGGGCTATGAGGAAGAAATGAAATAGCTAAGGAACTCGCAGGATAAAAATTAAAAATCACTCACCTAGATTTGGCCATTAATATTCCCAGCCTTTGCTGCAGCATCAGGACTTCTGTCATACTTCAAAGTGTCATGCTGTCTTGTCACAGAACTAATCGTTTGACCTAGAACTAGAAGAGTACATAAAGTATTGTTTCTTGTTTTTAAGATGCCAGTTAGTAAGTGAACAAAAGTACATACAATTTGGTTTGGGGGGGTAGGGGAGTGGGGAGTATTATGTCAAGTGAAGCCTTCATGGCTGGGATGCATCTCAAATGGCATTTTAGACAAGAGACTGATCTCTGAGAGCATCCCCAGCATTTCAGTGCCTAGCTGGGTCTGGAAGAAGACGATCCAACATCCCTTTCTGCAGTGTAGCCTATCACACTGGGGACTCCACTCATTCTCCACTCACACCTCACTCAATTTAGTGTGTAGAAATGAGAGATATAAAGCTCCAGTTATCCTTAGCACACACTGAACTAAACCACAGCAGACAAACAGAACGCATACAGCTTATTCATTTCCTTCTGCTTAGCCATATACAAATGCTGACCTGTATGGCTAATGCATTACCTTTTCTCCGATTCCTTCATGACTCTTGTTTCATGGCATTAACCATAAATTGCCTGCTTTCACTTCCCTCTCCCACCCCTCCAACTACTCCCATACTAACTATCCACTCACATTTAACACCAAAAACTCAGCTGCTGCTTCTATCAGGTTAACAGTTGGCAGCCTCCATTCTCTATCTGCAAATTTGCCAAAGGGCACTTGATGTTTCCTTTGATGGTGCTTCCTGAAATCAAGAGAAGGGCTAAGTTCTCAAAAACTGCTTTATTATTAGCCTTTCTTATCAGCCTTTTATGATATCTATGCCAACTTGTTTGAGACCACTGCAGATCTGTTTATCAATGTTGCTGAAGCTGCTATTCTTGGTACTCCTCTGCTGTGTCCTCTGCCATGCACCTGCATCAAAAGCATTTTGGGAACCCAAAGCACTCTAATTTTTTGCACGGCATCAAGAGTAGTAACACTTGAAGAACACTCTTACTGTGGAGAGAGTGTACAAGAGAGTAGCAGAAACTCAATGCTAGTACATGTAAAACAATACACCTAGCAAAGCAGCTCTATCTCTTAGGAAAGTTCAGTCGTAGAGTCACACAGTTCAACATAAACACTAGCTCAACAGCTATCAGAAAGCAAATGAAAGAGAATTGTTCAGAAAGAAGAGTCAAAAAATACAGTTCTATTGTATGAATCCACAGTGAACCCACAGATGCAGAAACGTATGCAATCATGTCTCCCCCTGTCAAAAAAAGACAGAGTAAACCCAGAAATATGCTACTAGGATTGCTCAGCTTGGAAAAGGAGACTACATGGGACAGAAAAGAAAAGTACAGAATTATATCTGACATGGAGGAGATAAATAAAACAGCTGTTTTTCCAAATGCAAGCATTAGGGAGGTAGTATCAATAAGAGGTAGGTTCAAAAACATACACAAAAGTACTTTTTGCACATGGTATGTAGTTAAACTTGTTATCTGCAACATCTTGTGGGAATGAGTTCTAAAAATTTAAAGATTTAGAAAATAATTGGACAAATGCAAGCTCCATAAAGAGCTTTTAAACTCATGAATGTCACATCTGGCTCAAAAGGCCTCTAAGCTGCAGATAGTTAAAGGGTATTAGGGAATGATCATAAAATGCTCCTTCCTACTACTCCCTTCCCTACATACTTAGTATTGCCTGTCAGAATTGACTATTTACTGTCAGAAACAGGATACTGGACAAACTGATACTTCATGATGATGTCACAAAGGTACAGAAGGATAAACTTGTTGAACTGCTTGATAGCCATGTATATTAACATACACATACTTAGAAAGATTCTCTCCTGTGCATAAGTGGTATTCAGTATCAGGATCTTGCAGCAAGTCACATACCCTTCATAGAATACATGTGCCCTTTTGCCATAAGATTTCTTGATCTTGGACAAAACTGTGCATAGTTGTATTCAAGACCTATCCCTCTGCAACAGGGTCTGGTTCTGTGATGGCCCTACCCAATCTAGCCGGTATTATCTATATTTTTCAGTGAGGCTAGAATTTTGTTAGCTTAACAGACCAAACCAACTCAACAGATTGCCTAACAAGTGCCAGAGCCAGATGGGGACTGAATTGCAGCCCTAAGCGTCTCTAGTTTTTAGAAAATCTAGCCCCTTCACTAATTACTGAGGTTT
>VZTU01029912.1:0-13432 GCA_013400835.1 Zapornia atra
CTCATTTCTTCCCATGTTTCCCACCGAGGTAGAATCTAATACCTGGAATTGTTTTGAACTGTAACGTAGGCTGAGCAGATGATCTTTACTTGATCCATTAAACATACAAAGGGAATACTACCAACTTAAAAGGAGCTTGAGATAAAACGGGTGGTGTCAGTGGGACTATTGAACTTTGTTTAACTGTGCTTTTTGCTATTAATCTGGGGGAGGAAGCACTATAAATCCCTCAGAACTTGAAATAGTAGACTCTTTCTGCTATATTCCTTTGTCTGCTCTGTATCAAAACTGTTCAAACAGTGCACTCCTAACTACAGTTGCAGTGTATTATTTTACCATTCAGTATTATATGCCTGAAAAGCCTTGTCAGTGTTACTGTATTTCTGGAGAACCCATTGTCTCCTTTGACATTAGCATAATTCTGGTTTTTGAGTTGCTGGCTTTTTTCCTTAAGTGTTCTTAGTTCATACTTTAGAAAGTAGCTTTAAACTGTGTAATGCTCCAGTTTTGGGCAGGATTCCTTTTAGTCACTCAGTGAACAGCTGAACAGTGATAGATGTTAGCAGTAGCATGGAGGTACTCACATGTTGTAGTTTGTGTTAGTGGAGGTCTTTGTGCTGATACTGTAAGTTTCTAATACCGAATCTAGTATTCTCATGTGTCTGTCTAACTCTCTTGATTTAACTAGAAAGGAGAGGAGAACTTTTGATGGACCTGCGAGTCAGTCCATGGAAGGAGGATTGAAGTGGTACTAACAACATGTATGCCAGTCCTTGTGCATGCCTCCAAGGCCAAAAACGGAAATAGTTGGGGTTTTTTTTAAACTCTCATCAATTTGGTGATACTAGAGAGCCTTGTAGACTTGAAGATGATAGAGCATAGTGGTCTGCCATGACTAAACTGTCAGTTGATAATTTAATTTTTTTCTTTTCAGCAAAGTAGGTATCTAAGATCATGTTAACAGTCTATATAATGCTTAACATATCAGTAAGAGAAACTTTTCATATTTAAGAAATATATACATATACATGTATAATCTAAGAGCTAGGGACCAAAAGAGTTTTGAGTAGACACTGCTGTATACTGAAAGTGATTACAGCAGTGGATAAGTTATCAAGATTAATCAGGCCAGCTATCTGAATTAGCATTTAGAGAAAGAGATACTGTGAAATGCCACTTTAGCCTCAGCTGTCAGAAGGGGAAAAAGAGAAGAAACTTGGTAGTGCTCTAGATATTCCAGCGTACAACAACTTTGAATTAATTTTGTATGTGCACTTGTGTTTGGTGAACGCAACAGGATAGCAGTGTTTTTTGTAATAGTGATTTGCAGGAACTCAAGCTCCTCCACAAAATCAGATGGCTTGTCAGCAGGTAAGTGTAACTATTTGGGATTACATTTTTTTTTTTCTGTCATGAATATCCTTTGTAGCTTTTCTGTGTAATGTTTGGTATAATCTGATGAACAGAGGGGAAAAATGTTTGCATCCCCTATAGTGGATTATAATTGTGTTTTCTCTGAACTACTTGAAAGTCTGCTCAGCAAAACTTAATTTCAGAACCCACAAGGTCTACATAAGTATATTTTTACATAGTATTTGGAGATTTGTATTGTGTCCTCTCAGACCATAGTCACCTTTTGTAGTGGAAGCAAATAAAAGGACATGGTGCGGTTAGTTTCCTTCAGTGTCGATACCAGTTTTTAGAAGTGATTTGCGTAGTGCTTGGAGTAGTAGTATCTTGGACTGTAAAGTAGAAATGTGGGGGTTTTGTTATAATAGCAGCCTTGAGAAGCAGGTAGCAGTGATCAGTTTTTGTAACGCTCCATTCTAACTTAGAGATCATAGTAAATCACAAAAAAATCCGCTTGATTTAGTGACCATTCTTTTTACTGTTGAAATGCTTTAACTCAGCCGTGCCCTGTGTATTAAATTGTATTTTTTACAGTCACTTTTTCTTCCAAAGAATATTAAATAGTCTGGTTTGCTTTCTTTGTTCTGAAGGAACTGTATTTCCCCCTTCCCCCCTGCACCCCATTTATAACACCAAATACACCTATACTTATTGGGAGAAACAAAGGCACACCGATATACATCATGTTTTGCAATTGCAAAGTCAGTATTTACATTTAAACCATAAAGAAAAGGAAGAATCTATAGAAGGATTCATTATCAACATCTACATCAGTATTTGGAGAGATCTTATGATGATTTGAGTTTTTGTCAGTTGACCTCCGTTAGGAAAGTCTTCTTATGCATTAAACCTGGGAAGAGACTGGATTCTTTTTAAAACAAACAAAAAACCAACCACACCACCACTCCCAATAAAACAAACAAGCAAGCAAACTAAGCCAAAAAACCCCAAAAGCATGAAATAGCCTTCTTGGATGTGTGCTCACTGAAATGAGCATGATCAGATGCCAAAGTGCTGGCATTGATTAGCATTAAGCAATGCTTCTAGTGATCATTGCATTAGAAATTGGAGGAGTTAAACTTATGTAGAACAGTTACAGGAATAAATCCCATGTGACTGGCTTCTTCAGTTTAATTTTAGCAACTTCGTTTGTAAACAGGAATGCCATGTAACGTACTGTCATCGGTAAACCTAAGATTTTGATGGCTGTTGCATTTAAAGCATTTATTCATCTATAGACAAGCTTTTAATGTTTTATTAATGTACTACTGCTTTTTCTTACTGTTATTTAAGTGACTTGAGTGAGTGTGCAGTTGGGCTGCTTTTGCTCTTCCCTGGCTAGGGGCTACTGGTCCAGGATCCCCTTGAAACAAACGGGAAAATGATTTGGTCCTTGCTCCTCTATGCTGCCGTCAGTTCCTGTATGGATTGCTTTTAAAATCTAATGATTGTTGTCGCCATTTGGGGAAATAAATGCTGTAAGACAACAAGGCTGAGGAATTGTTTGGAGGCAGTTAGATTCTTCCAGAATTTGGCTCTACAACATCAAAAGAAATTTAAAGGCACTAGGTAGTTGCCTAACAGTCTTGGGCAGGTCACTGCAAGCACACACAATACGACCAGATCATAAGGGTGATGGCTTTTCTAATCTCATGCATGAGAAGGGGATAGAGATCAGCTGTCCATAAAAATATCTTTTATAAATGCTTTGTAAATATAGCAGAGAGATGGAGAATAAATTCTAATTTTTTGAAAGGTGCTTTATTTGATGCCTGTTGCTGTATATCTGCATTGTTATCAGGGTCTGTAGTGTGTTGCTATTCATTCTTGTCTCTACAGTGGTACGTTTCCTGCTTCTTCCCTTTCCCTGCCCCTTCACGGGCCCTTTCCTACTTGGCTGGGGAGAGAAACAGGGTTTGGATAGCAAGCAAATAATAAATGGTAGTCTGAAATTAACTAAGCCTCAATGGTATCTGTATCAGTGCTAAGTATGGCTGCATTTTTTCTGGCCAATGCATACTCTATTATCATCATGTTCTAATGAGCAGCAGTACTGAGGAGTAGGTACTTCACCACATATTTTGCCACCTAAATGTTTCACAAATACAGGCCTTTTATGGGACTAAGTTTGCTTGACATTGAAGTTTGTGGTTTTTTGATCCTTCTTGTCAGATGATCAGGTACCAGCTACCTTGGCTTGTTAAAATTTGAGAACAGATGGTCTTCTAATTATATGTTGATGTAGATTCCAAGTAATACGGGGCCACACATTTCTTCTGATCATCTTTGCCACTTGTTTCTGAGATTAAAGCAAGTCAGCACATGAACTACCATGATTCAGAGAAGAAAATCCTTTTTCTTCAAGTACTTTGTACAGGATTTGGTTCTTCCATAGTAGCTCTTGGGTTAAAATCCTGCCTTTTTAAAATGCAGCGTGGTATAGCTCACATGCAGTTTTTCCTTACAGGAGTCACGAAATTGACTGAGTAATGATCTGTTCTTAGTGGAATGGTGTACCAGATAACAAATACTTATTTTTGACTGAGGAGAGAGAAGAGATACCTGAATGTATGTTTGTGTTGTAGCATTGTGTCTTTGAAGCCCTGCAAGTGCAAGAATGTTTATCTCAGACCTTAACCTATTGATAGACTTGAATTATTTTGGACTAGAATGAGGTCCTGACAATGAACATAGCAGTGTGTCCTACAGCAGACCTCCTGTCTCACTGTGAGAAAACAAGGCTTTTTTTCTCTTTTTTATTTTTTTTATTATTGGTGTAGTTAGACTTTCCTCAGTATAGGTGGGTGTCAATTCTCAGATGAACAGAAACAAGCCATGAAGCAACAAATGTAACTTGATAGAACAAGAGCTTTCCTTGTTAGAGTGGCAAAATACTTATTTCAGCATCTGATCTTACAGCAGTAAGCCTCCACAAGGCTTATTCTTATGGCTACATTGCTTTTAAGAGATGGAAACATTTAATACTAAACATTTGATGTGTTAAAGGATTCAGGGCATCATACCAAAGCTCTTAAGCTTGTACTAGAAATGTTATAAATGTCAAATGCAACACAACTAAGAAACACCAACCTGCTTAGAAAGAAAAACGTTACTATAGAAGATGCTAATCCTTCATAGTCAGTTCATGCCTTGGATTTGATTCAAAGCAGCTGTAGATTGAGGAGAAAGGCATTGTCTTTAAGAGTAGTGATACTTTTGCAACCTAGGCTTATATCATTTCAGTGGGGCTAGACGTTATGATTGAAGGTTTCTATGTGGTATCTGTGCTGAACACTTTGTTGCCAGTGTGCTACAAAATGAAATTCTTTTTCTGCTTTTCAGGAACTGGAAGGTGCATCTTGTGCACACAAATGAAAGCAAGGTTTTCTCTTCCACAGAAGAAGGTGGTCTTGGTTACATTATAGGCTTTAAAAGAGTGAATGAGCATGTAGGGTAAGATTTGCTCCTGTCTCTTTTCAGGTTAGGGTTTGTTTCATGGAAGTCTTATGGGACATAGTTGTTTGTCTGATCGGCAAGAAAACCCTCAGTACGCAGTAAGACTTAGTTATTGGTCTGGATTTTGCATCAACTAAAAATGTACATATGAAGATCCTGAAAGTGATTTTAGTTTTTATGGCAAGAGGTTTCAGTGTTTCTTTGCTGGATGAGAGAAGTTCCTCAGTGGAGAGGATGACGAAAGCTTTACGTTGAGGGTTACTGCTAATAGGTGAAGCAGCAAATCCTGGAGAAGTCCTAGAAAAGGGAACCAGGCAGAAAGAAAAAGCACAATAAAAAGCTTTTAATTAAGTTGTTAGGAAATGCGGTGTCCTGTGCTGAAGACTTAGGAAATTAATGCTTTATTTCCCCCGATTGGATAAACGTGGAGAATGAGATTGTTCAATATTTTATTAATCATCACTGTTTGTCTTAGGAGTACAAATGACAGTGTTGTGTTTACTAGTTAGAGCATAGTTAAACACTAGTATTTCAGTGTTTTCCTGATTATGCTGCTCAGTAATCCCGATGAGGAAGGAGCTTTGGGACTTTAGGAGAGGCCAGAGGTAAAAATCTAGGTAATTCTTAGATCTGACCAAGTATAGCAACCTTTGAGTGGTTTACATTAGCATAATGGATATATATGGACTTTTCTCAAATAGTTCTTTTGCCTGTGTGTTACAATTACCAGATAGAGGCACTTGTGGAGATTAGCATACAGAGTACTTGTACAAAAGACCTGCAACCATAGATTTGGGGTTTTTTGAGGGTAGAGGGATTTCCGAGGCTTCATCAGCCTGTAGATCAGTTGAGTAAAACCAAATTATTCTGTCTATGGGAGCTTTGATTTGGAGGACAACTATTAAGGCTGTCTTCCTCAGGGAATATCCGATGGGTCAGGTTTGGCCGTATGGTTGTGAGTCTGTTAATGTGTAACTGTTTTAATAGATCTGTGAGCCTAGTTACTCAAAAGAGGGACCTGTCTAAGGAAGCATGGGTACACTCTCATATGAGAAAGCAAATAGTGTGCTATAGATCTACAGTCAACAGCATTTTTTACAGATGAAGAAAGTAAAAAACTCAACCATGTTGTAATTCTGTTTGCAGGGGGAATTTGGACCTTCTGATCATTTCACTGTGTACAGGAGGTTCCAAAGAATGGAATTTTCTGCAGTAGTGTTTTGAGGTGGGGGGGAAGGAACAGATGGGACACTCTCCAAAAGACCTTGTAATAAAATGGGTTAATCCAAATTTTTCTTAGCATTGAATTGGTTTTGGTTTGAGTTAGTAGATGGTTTTGACAGAAATGTTTTCGTAAGTATACTTTGGCTGTCATTCTTGAGAAGCCCCACGCACATACTTCACCAAATGAAGTAAGTGTAGGTACTACTGTGTGTGCTCATGTTAGGATTTGTAATACCAGAGGTTTCAGCAGTTGTGTAACATGCTAATGAGATCCTACTAGTTGTTCCACAATTAATCCTTTGTAAGCCATTTCAGTTGGAAATAGTGTGCCTTCTAATTACTCTTACAAAACCTGTTTTGCTTTGTTGTTTTAATTAGCTAAATGTGTTTCTAATTTGACTTTAAAGTTGACCTTCACACTTAATATACAACAATTCAACAAATTTAGTTGTACTGTCATTACGTTCTCCTTTCCCATCATCCTAGAAATAAGATTCAAAATCCAGTGTTTGCCATTTAAAGAAGGTTCCAAATTAAATGTTTCTATCCAGGAAAAGCTTTTATTTCCCACCCCCCCCTCCCCCCTCCTCCCCAGGGCTGGGAATGTGTTCAAGACCAGCCGCCTAAAACTGCATGCTGTGTTTTCTCAAAGCAGAATCAATTTACTGTGTACTTATTCAGAAATGATTCCTCTCCATATGGCTCCATCAGTTCAGATCTGTGTGCCTTTAAGAGGTCTGAGGTCTGCCCCTTTTCTGACTGAGAACTGAATTAGCGTCGCTTTTGGTTAATTAACTACTTATGGTGTTTCATGTCAGACTTCTTTTATCTGAAAGACTGTGAACTTGTGGAAGAAATCATTAATTCACTTTCTTTCATACTTAATATAGTTGCTAATGTTTCTTTGTGAACCACTGAATGCTAGAAAGCCTTTGAAGGCTGATCTGGAAAAAGTAGATCTGTACTTCACAGGTGGAGTATTTAGGTTATTCCATGGAATACCATGTTCGAAGGTTCAAGGATCATCTGGTCCAACTATTCTTGGCAAAAGGAAGTTTGGGCCAGGTGATCCTTAAGGTCCTAAGATCTGATTATAGGTAGACAGTTGTTGATGCTGGAACCCCTTCATATATACTGTATATAATTTGACTGTTTAATTCCTTGACTAAATTTGTTCTGGTCTATTGAACCAAACATTCCCCTGCTTATATATGGTCTTATGCTGTGCAAAGGAGTGATATTATGTTAATTTCTTTTTTCTCTATTAGGAATTGGTGTGCATTTGATGTGTGCCTGGAGCAGAGCTTCAGTTTTAGTTGTCTCTGATTTCTGTCCAGTTCACACACACCGAAACTGTTTATGAAACCAAAGTAGGAACTATCTGGGGATCTTCCAAACAGCACTGCCACTGCAAAATAAAAGGCTGTTGGGAATGTAGTCATGTTTGTACAGCTTCTACTGTTTGAGCCTCTGAAGGAGCTAAATAGTGATGAAATAAACATTTCAACACTCAGGAGGGTTCATGTTATTTCCATCAATGAATCACAGAATCACAGACTGGTAGGGGTTGGAAGGGACCTCTGGAGATCTAGTCAACCCCCACCCCAATCCCCATCCCACCCCTTTCCCGCTAAAGCAGGATCACCTTGAGCAGGTTGCATAGGATCATGTCCAGGTAGGTTTTGAGTATCTTCAGAGAAGGAGACTCCACGACCTCTCTGGACAGCCTATTCCAGTTCTCTGTCACCCTCAGAGTGGAGTACTTTTTCCTGATGCTGGGATGGAACTTCCTATATTGCATTTTGTACCTGTTGCCCCTTGTCCTAGCGCTGGGCATTGCTGAAGAGAGTCTGGCCCCATCCTCTTGATATCTGCCTTTTTGTAAGTATTGATAAGATCCCTTCTCAGTCTTCTCTTCTCCAGACTAAACAGACCCAGTTTGCTCAACTTTTTCTCATACGAAATATGCTCCCATCCCTAATCATCCTTGTAGCTCTCTGCTGGACTCTCTCCACTAGTTCCTCGTCTGCCTTGAACCAGGGAGCCCAGAACAGGACACAGTACTCCAGATGTGGCCTCACCACAGACTCCCTTGACCTGCTGACCACACTGTTCTTAATGCACCCTGGGATATCATTGGCCGCCTTGTCCACAAAGGCACATTGCTGGCCTGTGCTTAACTTTATGTCTACCAGGACTCCCATGTCCTCCTCTGCAGCGCTGCTTCCCAGCAGGTCAAGCCCTAAGCTGTGATGATGCCTGGGGTTGTTTCTCTCTAGGTCAAGGACCCTACCTTTGCCTTCATTAGGTTCCTCTCTGCCCAACTGTCAGGTCTTGCTGAATGGCAGTGCAACCTTCTGGTGTATCAGCTGCTCCTCCCTCCTGGTTTTGTATCATCAGCAAACTTGCTGAGTACACTCTGTCCCCTCGTCCAGGTCATTGATGAGAAAGCTGAATAAGACTGGACCCTGTGCTGACCGCTGGGAAATGCTGCTAGCTAGAGGCCTCCAAATGGACTCTGCACTGCATATCACAGACCTCTGAGCTGTGCCATTCAGCCAGTTCCTAATCCACCTCGCTGTCCGCTCATCTAACCCACGCTACCTAAGCTTACCTGTGAAGATGTTATGGGAGACAGCATGAGAAGCTTGTTAATGGTGAGGTAGACAGCATCCACTGCTCTACCCTCCTTTACCCAGACAGTCATGCCACTGCAGAAGGCTGATCAGAGTGGTCAGGCATGATTTCCCCTTGGTGAATGAATGCTGACCATTCCTGATTACCACCTTTTACTCCACATGCAGAATGAGATGTTCCATTGCCTTTTCAGGGCCGAGGTTGGAGGTGAGGCTGACTGTCCTGCAGTTTCCTGGGCCCTCTGTCTTGCCCTTTTTGAAGGCTGAAGTGACATTGACTTTCCTCCAGTCCTCAGGCAGGTAATGGACAGTGGCTTAACAATAATGTCTGCCAGCTCCCTGATCACTTATGGGTGCATCAAGGCCTATGGATTTATGGATGTTGATTTTGCCAAAATGGTCTTTAACCCAATTGTCCTTGACTAAAGGAAACATCTTCCTTTCTCCAGACTTTCTCTCCAACCTCCAGGATATGGGATTCCTGAGGGCCGGTTTTAGCAGTAAAGACTGAAGCAAAGAAGTCATTCAGCAAGTCTGCATTTGCTGTGTCCCCTATCACCAGGGCACCGACTTCAGTCAGCAGCAGGCCCATGCTTTCCCTAGTCTTCCTTTTGCTGCTGATATACTTGAAGAAGCCTCTCCTGTCCTTGACATCACTTGCTAGATTTAATTCAAAGTAGGCCTTAGTCTTCCTTGTTGCATCCCTGCATACTCTGACAACATTCCTGCATTCCTCCCATGAATGCATATTATAAAATGTTTCCAAAATAGTAAATTGGCCAAGAGATAATTTGATTATTTAAAATCATGCAGTTAGTGGTTGCTGTAGTTCGAGATATTGGAGAGTTGTTGTCCTCTGTGTTAACGCAAAGCAAAATCACCACCTACTTCAAAAGCCAGTTAAGTGCTGTGGGCTCTTTAGACATGTATTCGTAAGAGCCCTGTAGTATGCCTAGGTTAAGCTTGCAGCAAGACGCCTTTTATTTTTGCCACCTTTTCTTGAAGGGTGTTGAGCATCAGCTGTCCTGCACAGTTGACATGCATTTCTCTGTGATTAAGCAACCCTGTCTGTTAATTTTGTTAACCATCTGTCAGTGAAGGTACTAATTTTTAGCAGTGCACCAATAGCATGAAGGGTCAATGTGCAATGCAGGCTTATATATAACTGAAAGGATGAGATGAGCTTTTGTTGCTGAGCGCTGTGATTTTCTAAACTTCCAATCTGCTCAATTAGAACTTCACGAAGAGCAGACTAGTACAAAAATGCAGAAGTAATATTTTTCCCATGAAAATGGGTTATTTTAACTCAATACTTGTGTATTCTTGCTGCTTTTTAATTTATGAGGGAATATGCGATATTTTTTTTTTTAAATTCTTACTGGATGTACAATATTTCTACCCCTAATTTTCCACATAGTTAAGCTTCTTTTATTGGTCTGTTAAGCTATGAAAAAATCAGTGTTTTCTACTTTTTAATTTGTATTTATGTGTATTGCAAACAGATATGGCAACTTTAAAAACATTTTACCCTATGAACCATTTCTTTAGAATCTTTACGTCCCTGGAGTGATTTGAGGCCTGATGAAAAGTACACCTTTTATTTACAGAACTTAACTTGTCTGAATTCAGTAACTGACTTGCGCACAGTGGAGTAATTAATAAGGGATTTTGTAATTAAAAAGGCAGAACATGACTACTCGAATTTGCTGGCTTATGATCTCTATAGTAACTGGTCAAGGTTACCTGATACTTTGCATCCTTTTTACGGTAACTCATAAAACCTGAGTTACAAGTAATGAGTGACACTGTGTTAATACTTCATCAAGTTACAAAATTGCTGTTACTGCCATAAACAGATTCAATTACCAGTAGAAACTTCTTCCCTTCTAACCTGTTTTAACAGGTTCTGAATTAACATTTCAGTTGCTTTGAAAACTTTTGTCTATCACATCAGGGTTTTTTTGTCATTAAGAGGTGCTGTTAAACAGTGCAACATTAAATCAAGAGAGTAGGATGTTAGGTAAAACATGAAGTATAAGGCATTAGTGATGCACTGTTACTAGAAGTAAATGATGGAGAGTTATCAACAGTACATTCATATACAATATTTAAGCTGGTTGCTAAAATTGATGTTTTTTCTTCCCCAAGTCCTTTGGCTCTAGATTTGTGTGCTTTGGAGCTGTTTTACTCTTCTTTAAGCACAGTTCCTTTCTTTCCACCCCACTCCCCTTCAGTTAGGCGATGATTAGCATAACTGTTTTTAAGTCACTTTCAATGTTGGAATCCTTCAGTTTTGGGCATCAGATTGTGCCCAAAGGCACACACATGTGTATCCAAGCTACTAATTTAAATGGCTAACATGGAGACAAGAAAGGCCCTGTTTTTCATGGAGTTCTTACAATGCCTCATGTTCAAAGCAGTCTTTATGTTGACTTGATAGTTGCAGATGATTTCTTCATCTTCTGAATGGCCAACAGTCAGGTCAACAATAGGAGTATGGACATCATAGATTGTTTGGAAGCATTTAACCAATTTAATAATCAACACCTGGTAGAAACTCTGGAAAAAGCCCATACAGTTATTTCTTCCACTTATCTCAGTTTTGAACTCATTCCTGATGAATCTTAAATTTCTGCCATAAAATTCCAGATTCGCTGGGGAGGTGTGTGGTGTTTCTGTGCCTCCCTTCCTTTCCCCTACCCCCAAGTTTGTACTGTTCAGTCTCTTCACCAAATGAAGCACAGTTGATCCTGTAATAATATGAGCACGTATTCAGCAGATTGTGAGTAAAACAGAATAATTTCAGGCCACCCAAATATTGGAAAATCCTGAACTTCGCACATATTTTTCATCAATAATGTTGCTTTAAAAATACCATATCTCCACTACCATAACTTGTCATTTTTGTCCCCTTTTCCTGGTACTAGTTTTAGTGAGTTGAGTGAATTCTTTGGAGGAACTGTCAGGGAACTTTCCTTGTTAGAGTGACTTGGCAAAAAGGCTAATTTTCAAATTACTTTGTTCCTTTAACAGTAGTACTAAGAGAAATAAGATTAAAAGATATCTCCTTGGAGCTGTAAAGATATTTTTGTTACTGTAAAATATTTTGTAATGAACTCTAGAATGAAATCAGTCTGTCTTATGCTGACACTTATGAATTATTTATTTCTTGCTCAAAATATCTATTTCTAGGACAGAGTTTGGACAGAAGTAGTAAATGAGCATTGAATTTGCCTTTCAATTTTATAAACTGACTGAAAAGATGCTTCAGTTTCGTAAAGAATGGGAATCTTCAGTGTGTTAAGGGAAGGAATAAAGAAGTTCTTTCTCAGCTCCTGTTAGTGTAACTGAGGGAATTCTTAAAGAACTTTTAATGTGAAATGTAGACTAGTGTTGATCCCCTAGACAGGTTACTCAATTTCTTCAGCTTCCCTACTTGGCTTCCTACATTCTCCCACAGCATGCAAATAGAGAGATAACACATCTGAACAAAATGTTGCATCTTTCTGTGCTATGCCAATCTGCTCAGGTACTCAAGAAGACCTCCCAGGTCTCTGTGATTGGAGGCAGGGTTCAGGGAGAACTACCACTAGCAGTGAATTGAGTGAGGGTTGAGGTAGGGATTACTTGAAAGAATTTGTTCCATACAAGACCACAGGATGAATATGAGGGTGCTGAGATTGCTTTTGGATGCCAGTGGAAAGCTAACTTCTGTCATCTTTAAAAGACTACAGAAGTTGAGGAGGGGTTTCAAACACTGTAGAAAGGCAAAAGTTTCACAATATCCAAAATAGGTCAGAGGAAGAGCCATGGAATTACCATCTGGTGTGCCTGGGTTCTGTCCCTGGAAATATAGTGGTGTGAGTCCTTTTGGAACACATTTCTGTGCATGTTAGTGACAGGATTATGATTGGGGACAGTCAGCGTAGATTCATCAAGGGTAAGTCATGCCTGACCTAATTGCCTTTTATGATAAAATGTCTGGATTTGTGGATGAGGAAGGAGCAGTAAATTACATCACCTTTACTAAAGCTTTTATCACTGTCTCCCACAACATTCTTGACATACTGGTTAGAATACTATGTGCTGTGTGGTTGGGCAGCCATATGGGTAAAAAGCTGGTGGCATGATCAGGCTCAGGACAGTGATTAATGGGTTAATACCCAATTCCTTGAAACAAGTTGAGTCCTGTTTGACATCTTTATAGATGACCTGGATGGAGATGACATGGTCTCCATTCATTCACGTGGCAGATGACACCAAACTAAGGGTACCAGTTAATATGTTGCTTCAGAGGGACCCACTCTGTAGGAAGGAGGAGACAGGAGGCTTAATGAGATTCTACAAGGATGAATGGGGAAAAAAACACCTTGGAAAGAGGCTATGGTCTGATGGGTTGTGGAGCAGCTCTGCAGGTGTCGTGGTTTTGCAAGGTTGGGTGCTGGAAAAGAACAGGAGGTGCAGAAAATGGCTGCTGTGAGGAGCTGCAGGAATTCTCTGGAGCTCCAAAATGTAAACAATCCAAGGCCAGAATCATTGTTGACCAGGGCCAAGCCAATGAGAGATAGTCACAGCGCCTCTGAGAATCACATATAGGAGAAAACAACCCGGAAGCAGCTGCATTTTGCCACTGGAGAAGGGAGTGAAAAGATGTAATGAGCTGTGCACACCAAGGCCGGGGAGGGGGAGTAGGTGCCCCAGGTGCC
>VZTU01029912.1:16554-29034 GCA_013400835.1 Zapornia atra
GTAGGCGGTCACTAGTGGGGTTCCCTGGAGTTCCATTTTAGGCCCAGTTCTTTTTAATGTTTCCGTAAATGACCTGGATGCAGGACTAGAGGGTGTCTTAAGTATTGGAGATGACACTAAATTGGGAGGAGGAGAGGGGCAGGTGCCGATCTGTCTTTGGTGACCAGTGAAAGAATCTGAAGAAATGGTATGAAGCTGAGACAAAAGAGGTTTAGGTTGGATATTAGGAAGAGGCTCTTTACTGAGAGGGTGGTTAGGCACTGGAATGGGCTCCCCAGGGAAGTGGTCACAGCACTGAGCTTCACTGAGTTCAAGAAGCATCTGAATGATGCCCTCAGTCACATGCTCTGACTTGGGTGGCCCTGTGTGGAGCCAGGAGTTGGACTGGATGATCCTTATGGATCCTTTCCAACTCAGGATATTCTGTGATCTAACATCTATGATTGTTTTCTAAAGCTGAGCACTTATTAAACTACATGTAGAATACTATATCCAGCTTTTGTCTGCCCAGTACAAAAAAGATATTGATAAGCAAGGAAGTTCCCTGGAGGGGTACCAAAGTGGTGAGTGAGCTGAAGCACAGGCCCTTGGAGGTTTTCAAGATCAAACTGTATTTGATGAAGTCCTGATCAGGTTGGTTTAATCTAATGGATGACTGTGCCTTGATTAGGAGGTTAAACTACATGACCTCCACCTGTTCTTTCCAACCTGAATTGTTCTATTATAATTCTGTTTTGAAGCACTGGTTGGTATAATGTGTTCTATGTGCTTAGGTTTCTAATCATGACGTAAGTTTCCCAGTTGTCTAAGCCTTGATAGTATCTCAAGATCCTTTGTTCTTCCATAGTAACTAAGCTTCCCATGTATAATTAGCTGCAGAACTATTGCATAAAATATAATAGTACTGTGTGGACTTTCAGAAAACCAAAACATTGCACCCCAAAACTATACTGAGCACATTGGCAGAGTCAAGACTGGAACGTGTCTGCCTTTGTTTCCAATACTATTTGTGTGTTCTTGACAGATGCACTGGTGCTGAGAGTATCAGCTGCCTGCTCTTATGCTGTCTGTATGTCAGAAACTAAACTGTTCTCTTCTGGCCTGACAGTCAATGACATAGATACTCACCTTGTCTGTTAAAACTAAAATGAAAGTGCCTCAGGTATGGCAATTTTTATTGTACTGTTGCTAGCACTATGTTAATTTTCTTAATCAAGCATGCAGGCTTTCCAGGGAGGAGTTGTAGTCCAGATGCATGAGATCCAGATTGACTTCAAGGCTTATGTATCCCCACAAACACAAGGTTATTTATAAAAATATAACTGTTTTCTCCAAATCCTAGGTTCAAGACATAGTTCTTCTTGGTTTGTTTGGTCTCCCACCTTTTCACTAGCTTTGATTCTATTGCAGATTTATTTTTAAATGGTGATTAGTTTCTTTACTAGACGCATTTTTCTCAAATTCTTTATAATTTTAGTGTTAACACCTATGTACTCAGTTGTGTTTCAAAGCACTGAACTAATGCTCTTGACTATAATTTATTTTTAAATACGTCTCTGAGGAAGTTATTATGTTACAGATGGTAATGGTACATTTAAAATATTAATCAACATGTAGGCAAATCTGTATGAGAGTTTGTGGTGAGCCTTATGTTGTCACTTGATCTTTTTTTAACTTCATGAAGAGAGTTCAGTCTGCATGGCAGTTCTGTAGCTGATCTGCCTTTGGCTCACTCTTCAGTTTCAATTCAGGTCAGACCATCTTTACACTAGCTTTTTGAATAGCCTTGCCATCCAGGTTTCCTGAGGGTTTTCTTTAGGCTTATAGTTTAATTTTTCAGAGTACAGTTAGCCATTTTATTTTGATACATGCTTTGTGGTTCTTCATGCACTATCTGTTTAACGAATTTATAAAATGCACATTTCTGATCCAATTTTAAAAGACCTGATTTTTTAAAAAACTTTTAAAATTAGTGGATATAAATCTTATATGTTAAAAAAAATCACATCTTGTTAAAAACCTAAATTTTACCGAAGGGTTTTTATGTTGTATATCGTAGTAAACTGATTTAGCTGAGTTATCACTACGTCTACTTTCTAGGTATTAGCAAATCAATCTTTCCCAGCACCCCTGAATGCACACAGTGCGTCCAAGATGACAGTTTATTCAACAGCCTTTAGATTTATTCTTGTCTAAATGATCTAATTTACAGCAAATTTTATTTCCTTCTTCCTAATTTTCACAACCTTCCCATTCCAGTCTTTGTCATCTTCATACGTTGTGCTGTCTCTGGGCATTGTAAAAGATACAAACTGTGTTTGTCTTGTGGCAAGTGGGATAAACCACACTGCATCTGACTCGCCCATTAGAGTCAATTTTGTCATTTCATCCTGATACTACTGGAATAAGGGTAGTGAAAGAAGCTCGGTTTTTTCCACAACATCTTGTGGTGGGCTGATCTTGGTCAGCTGCCAGATGCTCACTAAGCTGCTCATGTGTCCCCCTCTCCTCAACAAGACAGGAGGGAGAAAATAAGATAAAGAAACTCATGGTTGAGATAAAGACAGGGAGATCATTTACCAGCTACTGTCATGGGCAAACCCCCCTCAATTTGGGGATTTTTTTTTTTTCTAATTGAAAGTAGAGTCCATAGTATCCTTACTGTCAAATTGGCAAAATGTGCACCAGGTAACTGCATTTGAATGGCTGGAGGTCTGAAAGGGTGGTCAGTAACAGCAGCACAAAATCTAGCTGATATCTGATTACTGGCAGTGTGTTCTTCATGGGCTGTACTTGGGTCAGTATTTTTCAGTGTCTGTATTAATGAGCTGGATTAACAGGATGGAGGGCACATTTAGCAGATTTGCAAATACCACATTGTGAGGAGTAGTTGATGTGCCAAAGGGCAGGGCTGCTGTTTGGAAGGACCTTGACAGGCTGGAAAGATGGGTTGATAGGAACCTCAAGAGTTTAGTAAAGGCAGGTGCAAAGTCCTGCATGTGGAATGTGAAAACCCCATCTGATCAGGCTGGGGTTAACTGGCTACAAAGCAGCTTTCCAATCAGGGACCTAAGCGTTCTGGTGGATGTTTGGCCTTGTGGTGAAGGCAGACAGCTACATTCTGTTCTGTATTAACAGGAGTACAGCCTGCTGATTAAGGACTGCAGCTATTCCTTCTGTTCAGCAGTTGAGAGCACATCTAGAGTACCATACTCAGTTTTTGGCTTTGCAGTATAAGTTAGTGTTGTTCAGGTGCGAGTCTAGCAGCTAGACAACATAATCAGGGGACTGGAGCATATGAGGAGAGGCTGAAAGAGCTGGGTTTGCTTTGTCTGGAGAAAATAAAGCTCAGGACATCTGTTTTTGGTCCTGAGCTACCTAATGGGAAGGTATAAAGAAGATGGAGGCAGACTTCTTGGAGGTGTGCAGTAGAAGGGGCAATGGTCCTGAGTTGCAGCAAGGGATGTTTGTTCTTACTAGCTACAAGGACTGTTTTCACCATTAGGTTAATTAAACACTCTAAGAGGTTGACCAGCATCTCCAGTCTTGAAGATGCTCAGAGCATTGTTGGGTAGGCTGCTGAGCCCACTGATTTCGTTTCCCCTGCTTTGAGCAGGACATTGAATTAGATAGATTCCAGGTGTCCCTTCCAGCCAATATTGATCTGTGGTTCTCCATATCTGTACTTGCAAAATATGTGTGTGGTTTCTAGATACAGTGTGGTACAGCTTGACTTCCAGTTTAGTGATACATGTATACCCATAGTGTGAACTGTACATGAAGGCTGCTTCTCTCAAAATAAACTAGTGGTAAACAATACTTTTCCTTGACTTTATGTAAAAGTTAATGTTTTTCTTATGTTTGTAATGGTTTCTGTAGATGTTAAGGAAGCAATGCTTTAGGTTGCTAGAATTTTGGTATGGCTTAGCTGTGGCGTATTATTTCATAGAATCATGGAATGGTTTGGGTTGGAAAGGACCTTAAAGATCATCTAGTTCCACCCCCCTGCCATGGGCAGGGACACCTCTCACTAGACCAGGCTGACCAAGGCCCCATCCCACCTGGCCTTGAACACCTCCAGGGAGGCAGCATCCACTGCTTCCCTGGGCAACCTGTGCTAGTACCTCTGCGCCCACAGAGTGAAGAATTTCTTCCTAATAGCCATTCTAAATCTAGCCTCTTCTAACTTAAAACCATTGCCCCTTGTCCTATCACTCCATGTCCTTCTAAAAAGTCCCTCCCCAGCTCTCTTGTACGCCCCCTTCAGGTACTGGAAGGCTGCTATAAGATCTTCTCTTCTCCAGGCTCAACAAGCCCAACTCTCTCAGCCCGTCTTCGTAGGAGAGATGGTCCAGCCCTCTGATGATCTTTGTGGAACCTCCTCTGGATCCATTGCAACAATTTCATGTCCTTCTTTTGTTGGGGACTGCAGAACTGGACATGATACTCCAGATGGAGTCTCATGAGAGCGGAGTAAGGGGGGAAGAATCACTTCCCTCGACCTGCTGGCCATGCTCCTTTTGATGGAGTCCACGATACAGTTGGCCTTCTGGGCTGTGAGTGAACCTTGTCAGCTCATGTTGAGCTTCTTGTCCACCAGCACCCTCAAGCCCTTCTCTGCAGGGCTGCTCTCTACCACATCATCTCCCAGCCTGTATTGATGGCGAGGATTGTCCTGACCCAGGTACAGGACTTTGCACTTCTACTTGTTGAACCTCATGAGATTCCCATGGGCCCACTTCTTCAGCTTATTCTGGTCCCTGTGGTTGACATCCCATCCTTCTGGTGTGTCACCTGCACCACTCAGCTTGGTGTCATCCGCAAACTTGCTGAGGGTGCACTCAACCTCATAGTTGATACAACTGATGAAGATATTAAATAATACTGGTCCCAGTATTGACCCCTGAGGGACACCACTTGTCACAGATCTCCATCTGGACATTGAGCCATTGATGACTACGCTCTGGATGTGACCACCCAACCAATTCTCTATCCACCGAACAGTCCACTCATCAAATCCCTGTCTCCAGTTTAGAGAGAAGGATGTTGGGGGGGGCTCTGTCAACGGCTTTACAGAAGTCCAGATAGATGACATCCATTGCCCTTCCTGTGTCCACTGATGTGGTCACAGAAAGCCACCAGGTTGGTGAGGCAGGACCTGCCCCTGGTGAAGCCATGCTGACTGTCTTGAATCACCTCCCTGTCTTCCATGTGCCTTAGCATAGCTTCTAGGAGGATCTGTCCCATAATCTTCCCAGGCACAAAGGTGAGGCTGACAGGTTGATAGTTCCCTGTGTTGTCCTTTTTACCCTTTTTAAAAATGGCTACAAATGTCACAAAACATATTAAAGAAAATTTAGGAACAAGGTACTTATATGTTTATGTTGCTGGTTCAAGCCTATGCCAAACTGGTGGAAACTTTAAGCCAATTACTGTTCCTTATCTCTACTAACTAGTCAGTTTAGACTAGTGAACAGATTTAGTTCTTTAGGGGACAGGTGTCTTGAATGATTTTTAGAGATGTTTGTCATAGCTATTTTTTCACATATGTATCTTTACTGTGTGCCTCATGGTCTGCAAAGAGATTGGAATTATGATGTTCGGGCCCTTGGAGTTATGGCTCAGGGAAATAAAGATTTCTTACAAAGTGGGTACAAGCACGCCTGGTTCTCAAGTATTCGGTTTGCCCACTGAAGACTCTCTCATAAATACTTTTGATATTAAATTAGCACAATTTTAAGGATACTAAGTTTTGCCCATGTGAAAACTGAGTCAAATACTACGGCGGTGTTACATTTTACCATTATGATGTCCCTGTGGTGGGCTGGCCCTGGGTAGCAGCCAGGCACCCACAAGCTGCTCCCTTGGTCCCTGCCCCCAGCTCCAGCGGGACAGGGAACAGCTGGGGAGAGCAGGGGCGAGAAGGCTCCTGGGGTGTAATACAGACAGGGAAATCACTAACCAATTACTGTCATGGGTAAAACAGGCTCCTCTTGGGGAATTTAACTTAATTTATTGCAAATTAACGTAAATATTTAATTACTGGGAAACAAAAAAGGCAAACATTAAAACACTTGGGGAAAATAATCACTTCTCTTTTCCCAGGCTTAACTTCACTCCAGACACCTCTCCTCCCCCCTTGTTGCCACCAGGAGGTACACTAAGTCCCTTCAGCGAGGCAAATGGTGGTGCAGAGGGTTGGAGTCAGGGTGCAGCAGCACTTTTTCTGCTGCTCCTTTTCTCTCTTTTCCTTTGCTGTGGCACAGGTCCTCCACAGGATGCTATCTCTGTGCTGTAGTGTAGCTGCTCCATCATGGAGTGTCTTCTCTTCCTCCTCCTCTTCTTCTGGCCTTGTTATTCTCTCATTCCCTCTGTTGTTCCCTCCTCTTCTGATATTTTTTCTGCCCTTTCTTAAATATGTTTTCACCAAAGCTCCCCGCTGATGCGTTCAGCTGTCTTCTGCAGTGGGCCTGTTGTGGAGCTGCTGGAGCTGGGTGCCCTGCATGGGGCAGCCTTTGGCCTTCTGCCACAGAGACTCCTGCAGCCCCACGCTGCCAGCACCTGGACACCTGCACCCATTACAGTTATAACTGGAACCTCATCTATTTCTCATTAGTTAATAATATTGTGGAAAAGGGAGTGCTGGGTTAAATATTACTACTAACTGATGATGAGCACTTTATTATTATAAGCTAATGTTGCCATTTGCTTTCTTGCAGTTCCATGTAAGACTAGTTGCTCAAACTAATGTCTTTTTGATGAACTGTTTAGAGGTTGAACTCATACAGGTTCCTTTTCTAAAATACTTTTGTTGCATTTTCTCTGCCTGACTCAGGAGTGATTTCATTGCAAACAATATTGTGGTGATGAAATAAATGTAATGAAGTGATATGATCAAGCAAATGTGAAAAGGCAGAAGTGGTAACTGTATAAAGAGTAATGAATTGGTCTCTGAAAAGCAGCCTAGTACCTCCCTGCCCTGGAAAATAAACTAGTAATTCATTGAATTGTTATCAGTGAACGTAATGGAAATATTTCTTTTAACTAAATACATTGAAATAAGATGGAAATAAGTCATGTTAAGCCCAGTGTGGGTTTCTTTGTACCTTTCATGTTCATACTTAATGAAACCTCTGGTGCATTAGTAAGAAACTAATTAATTGGTTTCTGATTTAACAAACTATTATTTTTTTGAATACTAATGTCTTTAGTTGATTATAGTATAATGACCTTATCCCAACAACTGAAATGCATTTAACCACTGCCATGTTTAGTCTTTTTCTTCTAATATGCCATGAAACATTCAGGGGATTCATTATGAACTTTAAAAAAGCACCTTAGATGATCAGACTAGCAAATACTATCTGTGTACTGGAGTTATTTTATCTTAGGAATTCTTGTTTTCTCATTACTTATGTAGCTCATTATTCTTAAAGTTCTGTTGTGAGCTACCCAGTCTGTAGATAGAAACATTTGTATGTAGCTTTACAAGTCTACCCATTTTATCTTCCTTCATTTTGTGTATTTTGTGTTTACGTAAATATTACTGGTTGTCGTGAAAGCATCTTGGTAAAGTTCTGGTGTCATCTTACATGCACAATGGTTTCTTTTCACCTGATCAGCTATTTTTTGTAACCTACTATCTAATAATTTTATATGATGTTTGTTGATTCTTGTATTACAAAAAAACCCGGACAAACAAACAGGAATGGGTAGCTGTTCCCTATTCATCTTCTCCATGCCATTTGCATTTCTTTTAAGCCTGTAACAGGAACAGGTTTGAGAACCAGTTGTAGATTCTAGTTGATAAATCAATGGTAACCACAAAGTAAAATATTTAGTTTTTGAGCGGGTGATTGACCAGTCTGTAACTGAGCAAAATCAAGCATTTTCTAAGGGATGGTATGTAACTACTGATAAACTGCTCTACAGTATCTTGTGATCTAGATGTTATTTTTTAGAGTAATAGTGACTTTATTGTAGTTACTTTAATTTTTGACAGTTTATCAGCATAAATAAAATCTTGTGATATGTTAGGTTTAGCTAGGTTGGGCAGCTTTGTGGTTTGAATTCAGAGGTATGTGAAATTTTAAAAGAAAAAAAAAATTGCCGTGGAAGAAATTGACCTCCTGAAAATAAGCAGTATAATACTGAGTTTTGCAATGGATCTTTAAAATTTTACCGCAAAAAGAAAACCTTATTTAGGAAATAATTTTCTGCTGGTTTTTTAAAGCTCAAATATACAGAGAACTTGATTCCTTGTTTAATCTCCTCAGAGGCATATAGGAGCTCTTAAAAAATTTTTAACAGTGATGTCTTGTTTACTAGATGTTTCACAGCATTCGAGATACTGATTAAAAATTTGAGACTAAAAGTATATTCTCTACTGAAGTATTGGAATTTTTTTTGGATACCTATAAGGAGGTGATTTGGAGGCGGCTTTGTGGATCTACATTTCCCTTTGTCTAGCTCCGACTGACTTATTAATTCTGTATTTTTTTACTTCTATGTTCAAGACTTTTAAAAAGTAAAAATCTTCTATGTTAAGCTTACCAGTAATGAAAAATTTCTGACCTCTGTGTGTCTATTGAATAAGGACATCAAACTTGAGGAGGTGAAATACTGTGGCAGTATATACTCAAAATGGCAGAAGTAGAAAATGTATGAGCTTCAAATGCTGTTAAGTGTTTACCGGCTTATTCAAGAAGCAACAGTAAAAATTCAATGACTACATAGAGCAGAGACTTTTCTAAGGGTATTTGTTCATTGCAGTCTAGAAAATGGATTGATGTGTTAGCTTGATGCTTGTATTTAATTGAAAAGGAATGCTTCTTTCAGCAATTGCCTGCAAAATTACATTTCATTGCTGTCAAATAATGTTGCATGCTGAAGCTTGATTTGAATTTTTAGCAGACACCCTTGTGCCTTTACGAATATCTTTCTCTGGGAGGAGCTCGTGGTGGTAGAGTGGTAGAACATAAGTTTTCATTACAACTTAAAGTGTGTTTCATAGATGTGGATGAGTCAGAGTGCTCTTTCAGGTCTTGATAAATTTAAGTACCCACTTAAAATTAACTGATGCACACCAGTATGTTCTACCGGTGTTTTGAGGGCCTGTGCTATTTTCACATCTTAGTGTTCATACCATTACTTTTAACTGCTAAATATGACTGAGTGACCTAAAAGTTGATGTTTCTTTCATGTCAGCCTTGATCTAACAAAGTGGTAGAAAATGAGAGGAAGGAGAGACATGCTTGTGAATGGCCATAATTATCAAAAAACAGCAAAAAATTAATGGACATACATAGGAAATTATAACTGTTTATACTGAGGCTTAGATTTCACATAGTAGATACAGCATTATGAATTACACATATTTCAGAATATCAGAGTGACTTTAAATGAACATATAATCTCATTAATGATGTGAGACAAATTCCTATTACAGAACCAAATGTTAAATGAAGTGTACAAACTTTTGAGCTGTTACCTTCTTTCTCTGACAAGTTAGAGGTAAACTGACCACATGTTAAAGATCCGATGCTGATGAGCAAGTAATCAAAAGCTTTCCTTCCTATCTTGACTTGTATGTCTCTAACCTGGTTAGACAACGGAAAGGGAAAGAGATGCTTGTGTGGTTTCCAGTGAGGTCTTTAGGGCATGTGGTCTCCCTGAGTTTGTGTGATTTGGCTGTGAATGGCATTTTTAATTCATGAACAAATTAAATTTTGTTCCGCTTTTTAATGTACAAGCATTTTCCTAGTTTACCATTAAGTGGTAGTCTGAGTGGTAGGCTTTTCAGCTGACACCTGCAATCTCAGGCAGCCTCAGTAACTGCGCTTCAGAAGATTCATATGCAAAGAAACTCATAATATCCTTTTTTTGGTGCTTGTAGGTGGGGAATATGCAGCTGCTGAATTTCAGACACTAGTTGGCTGGGATTAGCATTGAAGCTATGAGGGTTATTTTTTAAAAAAACCCATAAAAAATAGTAATAAAATCCTGTCAGCAAAGTACATAATCTCACAGAATCAGCTTGACTCAAAAATTCTACAGGCAGTAATTCTGTTTACAAGCAAATGAGTCCCAGCAAAGTCCTCTTGTCATTTCTTTTGGTGGAAAAAATGGAATAATTTTTAACTGCTAGTTCCTTTGCATAAGCTATGGAAGAAATAAAGCTTCATGCCTCATGGATGAGGTTAGGAGAAATTAATGTTTTCAGTCGCAGATTAGAAAAAATGCCTGAGGTATACCTGCCTAATAGAAGGACTGGGAATTTAACATGATTTGGAACAACACTTTCTTAGAAATAAGCTTTCTCAAACAATATTGTTAATCTGCATATTTTAATTTTTTACTTTTTATTCAGGCATATATGTAAAATTTGTTCTTGTATATGTGTGTGAGAAATGGGTGAAAAGCAATAGGTGGTGGAAAAGGAAGCAGTAACAATGCCGTATCTATATGCCATTACTCATACCCATGTCTGCTCTGAATGTGCATTGCCTGGATAGAGCAGCTTTCTCCGGTACAGAGTGTCTCTAGAAGAAATGGTCTGAACTTTTAAAAAGCAGTGTTTTTCTTCAGGGTCATAGTGATGGTGGGAGTCAGACCCTTCTCAGTGTGGAACAGTATTTCAAATGTGGTTTTAATTGCTTGTTGCTTACTAATTAATTTCTTCATGATGGGTTTTATGTAGAGAGAATATTCATGTTGGATAGTAAACAGCTGTTTTAAAACCAGTTTCATCCCATTTGCACTCTTAGTCTGGGCTGTCAGATTGTTCAAAAAGTATGAAGTCTGCTGTCCTCAATAGCTGCTGCAAATAGCTGCCTATAGCCTGGCCTGCTGGATTTAATTTACATTAGTCTACTATGCCACAAAATAAACTCAATTCATTCACTTGCCATATGAAAACATTTCTTGAACAGCACTTTGGGAAGAGAGGAAGGGAGCAGCAGGGTCTTAGACGGGTGTGTTAATCTCTAACCAGAAGCCTAAAATATTAGTAGAAGGGAAAGCAAAGATCCTTTTTGATTTAAAATTATTTGACTCTCAGTATTGAAGCTGGTGTAACTTTCCACTGCCTTGTTTGTGGGCACATGCATTTCTACAAGTCCCAACATTGCTGATCGTTATTTTAGTTTACTAATGATTTTTTATTTTTTATTTTTCTATTCATCTGTTGCCTGTTAGGTTGTTGGAACCCATCTTTTGCTAAGGTAGTTTCTGTTTTCCATTGCAAACAATGGGCTAGGTTTTTATAACAGATAAAGAGAAAAGGAAATGAGGTTGCCTGAGGAGCACAGAGACTTTTGCAAAAGTAGGAGGTGGTCCACTGAAGGATGTGGTACTATTGATCTTTGGCAAGAAGTGCAGTATCCTGGTGTAGAAAGCATAAATCTTTTAACTTATTTCCCCCTCTCCCCCAGTTTTGTTTTTTTCTTTTGGACATGTATACTGCTCTTGTTAGGGTTTTATGAACATTTTTACATGTAGCATCTTTGCTACTTTTTCTTGCACTGGCTTAATTTTAATCAAGATAAATTATGAAAAGCACTGAGATGGAAAAGTAACTGAATCTGAATGCTTAGTGCTCTAAAGTTTTTATGTTTTCATACGTTTTATAATCTGTGAGAATTCTTGCTTTTTTAAGATAGAGGCCGTTCTACTGTGCTATAGGCTTTTGTAATACAGGCATGTAGGATAAATCTTTAACTTATTTAATTTACCTTGAATATTTCTTATTAAACAGAGATGTGCTCTGGTTAATCTTGTTACATTTCTAAAGTGCATACAGGATTTGGAATTCTAGCTTGAATTACTGCATGTGTACATGGGCGAGACTGGATTTTGTTGTCTGTCTTTGCACAAATTCCTTACAAGTAATTTTCTATTTAAACAAAAGGCAAAATCTATTGGCATATGCCAATGCTTGAAATAAGTATGAAATTGCTAATTTATCCTGGTTATGGCACCAGGATAAATATTTGAGAGGAGCTGATTTGGCCTAGTGTTGATGCTAGCTCTTCTTTAAGTGGGAGGTTTGACTAGGTTCTGACCAATTTTTTCATAGATCTGTAAAGTATAAAATACCCAGTTAGTGCATTTCTCAAGTATGCAACTAGACTCTGTATCTTTAGCAGCACAGAGCTGAGCAACAGCTTGCATTGCATAGACTTTTTTTAATGCCTTTTAGCTGGTTTTAAGCCATTCTTTCACTTTGTTTTCCTTTCATGTGTCTGTCTCATTTCCTGAAGCTGACATTTTAAATGGGATCCATTATGCCCTTGCCCAGCAGGAGTGCCAAATACTTATGTTTTCTTGGAGGACCAGATCCCTGAGGAAATGTTTGGTTTACAAAGGCTTTAAGTCTAATGCCTTTCAAGGAAAGAAGGAGAGACTACTTAATTATTGGCTGGGCACATCCATCAGCTTTGGCCTGGCCTTGAATCAGAGTGACATGAAATGTGTGAGATC
>VZTU01029913.1:0-14911 GCA_013400835.1 Zapornia atra
TTTGCACTAGTACTAGATGAAGGATGAACCTGAAGGCAGACCAGATACCATAAAATCATATAATTGTCTGGGTTGGAAGTAACCCCAAGGATCATAGAGTTCCAACTTCCCTGCCACAGGCAGGGCCACGAACCTCCAGGTATGATCTAGACAAGGTATCCAGACATCTGTTTTCATTGTTTCTTCATATATTTCTACATCAGCCTGTGATGTAGTTCAAAAGTCAAAGCTACTACATCCATATGAAAAAATCCAACCCTTAAAACAGATCCCGTATTAGAAATTTTTGTCCCCAGTACTCAATCTTTCAGTTTTATCTCCTCAGTGCATGACCAAAATAAGAGGCAGCAAAAGGCAAGAACTTGTATAGTTTCACAGCACCCAAAACTAAGAGGCACTTTAGTCCCAGCACGAGGTTAGAGAACACCATCTGTTCTACATTTCAACAATCACAATGACCCTTAATCCTTTCTTTCCTTCATTCACCTGAAGATTCTGGGGATACCAGATATTTAAGACTTCTCTCCATGTGTCCATGTGGCCTACAGTAATTGAGGGAGGGATTTTATTTGGGGTCTTGGTGATTTATTTTCTTAATCCAGCTTTATTGATACCAAGGGCANAGGGCATGGGTTACATGATTTGCAACATGTGACACTGAAGCTGCTGTAAATTATCATCAATGTCAGCTGACAGTTCTTTATCCACCATCATCCTGGTGTGCATCTACCACATTGGCAGATCTGCTATCAGAAGTATATAAGTAGTTTTAAACCCATATGTACCCATTCTCGTTTATATGTTTCTCATATGAATGTATATATAGCCTATACATAATGAAAAACAAATCAATGCTGTCTTTGAATAGCTTTTCTCTGGAAGAAAGGGAGGAACATTTCCTTGGTTTGATTTTGATTATTTTTAAGCCTGATCATGTCACAGATGAAGTTTCAGGAAGGGCTAACATTTGAATGAGTGTAATCAAGGAAGTGGTAACCATTGTGAGGTCAGAATGAGTGACTGGCATTACTCAGATCTGTTATTGACAGACCAAACCTACATAAATACAATGTTTTCCCTCAATTTCACAGCATCTACTCATTTAATATGCATATTTCGTAACACACTTAAGCATGTTGTTGCTGCAGCAATAGCTCATCTTTGCTTAAGACACTGATGACAGTACTGTCACACATCTTCCAAGCTAATAAAAGTCACAAATAGATACCAGATAAAAATAAAGAAGTGAGAACAGCATTTTGGATATTTTGTTTTCCCCAAAGACGTAAGAGCTGGAGACAAAAATTACACAGATCCATGTAATACATACAAGTTCACTGATACTACAAGATCAGACAGTAAATCTGTATTTCCTGTGGACTTTAATTACATTTTTTGTGACTCCTTAAGCATTTGGTCAAAGTCCAGAAGCTGACAATAAATAGGTTTGGTAGTTTTACATATGACCAATCTGAGCTATCAGGAATGCCTGGTTTATTACTACATGCAATGGAGAGATCAAGTCATCATTCCTTCCCACAGGTCATCGTGCCCAGTACAGCATGGAACCCAGACATGAGCCTGAGCTGGACTCACAATGCAGAAAAAGTATTTAGTCAAAAGTTTCTGCTCATATACTGGGAAATCAAGTTAGATGTTGAAACAATTTATATGCCAGCCTACAGTCTTCTGTTTGGATTAACAAGTTACTTTGTTACAATGCAATTCCATTGCAGACAAAGGAAATTTATTCAACAATTTCTACCTTTAGGGTTAGATGTTTGAGCTGAACATGACTAAAAGGAATCTTTCCTCAGGACATGAGAAAAGGAGGCACAGAACAATCTAAACAGGTTTAGCTATTTCTGTATGCCACTTGTTGCCTCCAGTATATTAGCAGCAAAGGGGGGTTGGAGCTCTATGATCCATGGGGTCCCTTCCAACCCAGACCATTCTATGATTCTATGATTCAAAGCAAACTCACTATGTTGTTACAAAGCTAAGTGCACAGAACTGCCATCATTCCCCAAAGATATTACCCTTTTACAAAATACCCCTTCACTGCAGCCTACGAAGCTAGTTACAGAAAGAATGCACTCGGGAAGAAAACGATTTTCTGCTTGAATTATAAATGCCATAGGAAGACTTCACCCCAAAAAATGCTGTATTACCTATGAGAAGAGGGGTGTTTTCTGTGCTAGACTGATGGTAGGGAAATGGAGCAGCTGTCTGCACCTATGAGACAGAAAGGTCTCTAAAAGTTTGTCTGGGCCTTGCAATAGTGACTCAAAGGAAGCGGTAGCATTTCTTGTCCCCAGGCCCAGTTGGCATACCCAATATCTTAAAGCTCATAAAATCCTGGTCTGCCAGTAATGGGTCTTGCCAAGAGGTGTGACTCCTAGAAGAGCTCTAATTGTCTTTAATTTTGCTCCTGAAACTGCTCTCTGCTTTTAGAAGAGAATGGGTAATCTCATTAAAATAATCTGGACTTTACAGATCATATTGGGTCAAGCTGCTGTTACAGACCACATTGAAAAACACGGGATCAGGAATCTATAAAATCAAGTACAGTGACATGACAGTAAAGCCTCCTGCTAAATAGCTTAACATTAGCCACAACTACAAGTCAAAGAAAAACAGCTGGGCTAGATTCAGTATAGATTTAATGCCAAACCATTAAGATATTATCCACCCCAAGACTTGCACTTTTTTTCCCCTTTCCAGTGGTAAGGACTGTTAGTGTCATTTCAATTACTTGGAAGACATACAACATCTTTTCAGCTGTAAATGAAACATCAGTGCTAAACCAGGTTCATTTTAGATCCTGCTGCAGGAATAATTTTCCCTTGTCTTTTCATTAATAAAAATATAATGCTATCAGTATACTCAAAACTTTTTTAAAAATAAAGGAACTGACATTAGATAGTACTCTCCTCTTTCTGCTGACTGGTTTTAACTGATGGCAGGCATAATATTGATCAGTCTCTCTCCTCTCCATTTACAATAACTAACCTCCAGTCAAATACTATGCTACCACTTATGAGGGGGCTCATTCACTAGTCAAGTGAGGGCTGCAGCAGATGTCTGGTCGATCTTGTTTCAGTGGATTTATTTGAGACTTTATCTACCATATACTTACACAGTGGCTATTATTCTCTCCTCTGAGCCCCTTTACTGAGTATACTTCCAAAATAATTCTGCAATATATAGAAGTGCTACTGTACTCTTTGAAATGTGGCAAAAGAAGACAGGTCCCTGTCCTTACAGGGGTGCAGACATGCCTTTGCCTTTAAAGAGGGGCAATCAGCCTTCAGTTAGGTTCCCTTCCTGTACAAGATGTGTGGAAGGCCAGGTGCTTTGCAAGAGCCAGGACACCCTGGAGACGGTCAGCAGACTGTAAGAAAAACTTCTGTGACATGAGATACCCTGAACAGTATCTCTGTCTGGAGAGGGCACACCTTTTTGGGAGCTGCAAAAACAGATCCACCTCACCTGGTGTTCATATTTGCACAAAGACCCAAAAAGCATTCAAATGTCACTCCAAGGTAGAGCAGGAAGCTGGTGGTACAGAGATCACTCACTCACCCATATGCTTGTCTTTAGACTCAGCAAGCAATCAAGGTAACTGATCCTTCCCGTCTCTGCTTGTTACTGTTGAAATACATCTGGCCTGCTGGGTGTAGTTCTGAGACACACATGGACATACTGAGTAAGACCAGCAGGCTGCTACAAAGATGAGATGTTTGGACCATCTGACACATAGGGAGAGACTAAGAAAGCTGAGCTTATTCAGCCTGGAGAAGAGAAGGCTCAGGGGGAACAAGAGTATATAAATATGGGGTAGAGGGGAGCAGACACATGCATTATTAATAAAGAGCAAGCCAGACTCTTCTCAGTGGTGCCCAGTGGCAGGACAAGATGGCCACAAACAGAAATAAAGGAAAATCTGTATTTATGTGTTAAACATAAGAAAAAGCTTTTTCTGCTGTACAATCTGCAGAGTGCCCAGTGAACCTATGGAGTCTCCATGTCCTAAAAAGATCTGTTTGATCTTTCTCTGAAGGAAGGGTTTGGGCTGGATCTCCAGAGGTGCCTTCCAGCCTCCACTATTCTGCAATTCTTCTGGTAACTCCCCACTGATCACAATTCCCATGCTCTAAGCCACTTTCTTTTTGACAAGATTGGGAGCCTTGGCTCCCAGGTTGAAGAGCAAAGCCTTTTCCACCCTCTCCCCAATCCATCTGTACTCAATAGAGGCAAAGTACCTTCTCTGTAGTCCATTCTGCTCTTCTGCTCTAGAGTCAGATTTTAAATAATTTGTCTGCTTTCTTTTTAATTAAAAAAGACTAACAGGTTCTTCATAACATCTTGTTTCCAAGAAACAGAGCAGCACAACAGTGAAGCTTGGTCTCACAAACAGATTACCAATAGATTTCTGTAAGTTACTAAGTTTCTTACTGCTCCACGTGTAAAACCTTATATAAAAATCACAAGCCAGTTAACCCACATCATTGGAAGCACCTTGCCCACAATAGTAGTTTTCAGCTTTTACCCACCCTTTTACAGAGATTGCTTAAAATAGCTGGTGGGTGGGACCAGTCAGCTCTTTCAGAGCTGTGGATAAACAAGTTGAGACTGATTATGATTTGCTTGCCACTGTCTTTCTTTACATGGCCCTATTCCTACTTACCATCCTCTCCCATTCACTCCAGGTCTGCCACAAAGCCACTAGTTTCTTTTTAGATATCAGACATCTTCTGAAGACTATGAAGAATAGTTATTAGCCATTCTTATGCCATAAGTATATATCCAAGATAGCTATCTCATCTGGGCTGCCAGACACAACAAGCACAAGATGCTCAGATTATTTTTTTTAAGAAAGGACAATAGAAAAATTTCTGGAATTTAACAGGACCTTGTTCAAAGCTAAAAAAGTCTTCCACCCCTTCAGAGAAAACCTCCTCAGCTCCTTCCCCATCTCCTATCTCCAGGGAGAGCTGACTCCTCTCAGACGGGCCCCTCAAGCAGACTCCTACTTACTTGCTTTAACATCTGCTAGCTGTTTGTAACTGCATCTATTAATTCTAGTTCACTGAAAAGGTCTATTTTTCCAGCATGAAGCAATGTGAAGCAGAGTTACTGCATCAGAGCCTTAATTCAGATACACTTAACTGAGATCCATACGTAAGCTGCAGAGAGAACAGAAGTAATGTTTTCTATGACATACGCTATCTGCTCTCGTCACCCAACTCATGATAAGCACTCATCACATAAACAGGTTTACCTTCCTCCTGCAAACATTTACCCATTCTGTACTTCTGCTCTACTGCTCCCTGATGGAAAAGCAGCTCCTTTAAGCAAATTGTTGCCCATCAGCTCGCAAGTATATACCTGAAAGTCTTCAGCTCATTTACCTTCTGATGTTGCACAACAGCCATATGTGCCAATGCTGAAACTCTACTTGAGTTACCAACAAGTCTTATCCATCCTTAGATATTAGCAGCTGTTTGAAGAGCTTGTATATTAAACCATGGCATTTTTTGTGGCATTTCAAATACTTTATCAAAAGTAGAGTTTAGGAAAATGTAGAAAGATCCCTTGCATTATCATCCTTTGCCTGGCCATGCTGAAAAGAAATGCAAAATGACCCTCGAGAGCTTTAGACATCCATACACAGGTCACCACACCTACAAATCACCTGCCATTTGTCTGCTGCCAGTACAGATGTACACGACCTACTAGAGTTTAACACATATATCCAAAAAGATAAACATACACATAGGCAAAACAAACTGTGCTCTGGATTCCTATGACAATTAAAAATCAAACAAGTGACAGCTTAGGTAGAATAGAACAGAGATAGACACCTACATGGTCAGCAGTTAATCCATATTTAGCCAAGGAACTCTCAGGCTGAACTAAGAATTACTGGGAGTCTGCTGAGTTCAAACAGCTTCTTGTTCCTAATGCAACCAGCTACACAGAACAATACATTTCAGGGAGAACACTCACGGGAAGAAAAGCAACAGGAGTTTAAGTCACCCCACCTGCCATGCTGTTAATACACCTTGTTTGAAACACAACCCCACATCCCTTTGAAGTTTTGCACCAATATGCAGCTGACCATTATCTCTCCAACCTGTAAATGTTTTGTGCATTTGCTATTATAGTATTTCCTTAACTGTGTTATATGTTAGCTCAGAGCTTTTTAAAAGTGAGCCACTTACAGTCCATGTAGGATACATTTATGGTCTCATGTTCATTAATACTTCTGCTTGAGGTTATGAGATTTATAGTCAAGGTACAGGACACAGCTCATGCAGAGACTGTTTTCCAAAGTGGGTACCACATCACAAAAAGCAACAGAATAATGTGCCATTGCAAAGGTCCTACAGAGTCCCTCAGCCCTACAGTTGGTCATTAAGTGTATAAAAAGTCACCCTTTCCATAAAAGCAGCAGTGGAGACCAAATCTCTTAATTTCCCCAGCCATCTGCCAGCTTCCATGTCATCTCTCAGACCCCAAATTAAACCATATCCTCTATCCCCCACAAGTCTTCTCTGAACTGGTTGCTGTTTGTATTCAGTGGAGGACCAGTTTTATCACTGTTTACAAAGGCATTAAAACTACTTATGCTCTTCTTTTATGTGCTAAATTTTGCTGTGAGTGGGCAAGATGGGGTGGGATGGACACAACACAGAGACAGAAGGGGAAGATGGACAGTATTTGTCCTCAGAAGGAGCTCCTATTATGCATCACTAAATTGATGGCCCTGGACTAGGTGGGGATTTGATTTCAAGACTCCAGAGCAATCCAAGACCCCTTGTGTGACTCTTCTGCACTTCTGTGCAATTACATTTTTTGGTTTAACCTTGTCACTAACAGATTTAATTCTTGCAGCCTGTCTTCTTGTAGTAGTACTAAGTTTCTTAAAGCTTGCAATCAATACTAGAAAATTCTGAACGGTTCTGTCTCCCCCCCCTTCTCAAGACTTCTTGTAATAATCCCCTATAGTTCCTTTTTCATTTGACATTGTACAAGCCTACATGACACCCAGACAAACCTGAATTCAATTTAAGCATTGAGGTGGCAGTGTTTTCTGAAACAGCCTCATTTTAGTTACCCAGACAGTGTTTTTAGCCCCATTTCACATTCATGCATCATCCTGCTGACATAATATTCCCCAAATTCCACTTCAGCAGCACAAACTTACTATCAATTCACAGAAGTTCACCCTCATTGTGACAGTATTTCCTACAAGCTAGTAATGAGTTACATTAGTCTGCATATGCATGTGAGTAATCTCTGTATCTGGAACATGTAGTATCAAGCATAGTAGTAGCTATTAAAAACGTTGACCTGCAAGATGAAAATCTATAGAGGTCTGCATTTCCCCCCCCCCTTTCCAAGCCCTTCCAACCTCACATGCTCTTCTCCAGGGAAAGATAGCATATATTTCAAAATGAGCTATTATTTATCACCAAGTTAAATACTAGAGCAATCATTAATGCTTTTGTTTACTATCTAGTCAGGAGATGGCTTCAACAAACCATATCCAAGGGAAATCAGCATTCCTAAAAATTTAGATGCTAAAACAAACATCCTAATTAAGTTTTGGGTGACAAGAAAGGCTAGGGAGAAGATCTGAATCTACACCACAATACAAAGAATATCTAGTTATGTCAGGAAACATGCATCCCATAACAGGATCACCCTTCTGTTAACACTCCACCTAGTGTGAAATTTTGTTTGAAGGATGTCCTCACACCTCCTTAATAGCTGAATGATATATAGAGAAAGAAAACCAGATATATCTGAGCTGGCAGTACAAAGGGGATTGCTGCAATTTTTCTTTATGAAATCAAAGTATGGGCATCATGTTTACTAGATAAGACATGAGCACAAAACCATATTTCCTCTTGTATTTCTCATCCTAAAGCTGGGACTAGGTGGCAGGAGTGGCTGCAGCAATATCCCAAAACAGGACTATTCTTTGAGCATGCTTCAATACACTGGCAAGGGTACTAAGAAGCTCTGTAGAAAGAAGAGGGGAAGAGGAGTTGAGAGACTGTAGGACACAAGACATTTCCCTTCTAATTGCCTCAGAAGTACTGATGAACTGAACAGTGTCCCTGTGAGATTGGTCCAGCTACCACTGAGACACACCAGGTACAATTTGAAAGGGACTTCAGCTGTCAAAGGATGCTACCTTGAGCATTTAAGGAATTTTTTTTAGTTGCTGTTTCCTTTACTCTCCCCAAACTGTGATCTTATTGCAGTTGAACTATTATGGGCAAAGTGTTAATACAAATTGCATAAATTCCTTGGAGCCAAGGTTATCACTCTAACTCTTTCCAATCTCTGCAAATTCTTACTGCCCTGATGCATTCTGGCCTCAAACAATGCAGCCATTGCTGTTAGAATTGGAGAAGGAAAGTGCCCTGTTTCTGAAATAACCCTTCAGATGGAGGTAAGGCAGTTTAAACTGCCTGAAGAAAATATTAGCTTTCACTTTTGTTTTTCCTCTCAACACTTTCTTCTCAGTATCTCCCATCAAATAGTAACAACTCAGCAACAAAAAACCCTACAACAAAATATCACTAAATAAGAGGTAGATTCAAAACCCTGAAAATTTCATCAGCAGAAGTGAATTTGAAAAAAAATCATTGCTAGAGCACAGATTGTTTGAGCTGCAGCTCAGGAAAGGATGATGCTAAAATATTTATACTCATAGCAATATTTTGATTGTAACTCGGTGGGGTAAGATTGTTTTCTACATCTTTATTCCTGATGAAGGACCCCTGCTGCAAAACTGGAATCAGTTTCATGGGTTTTTTAGTGTCATGACTCATACAATGAGGATAGGGATGACACTGTAGAGAAATAGTTTTGCCTCCTTCTCTCAAACTTTTTTACCCACTGCCTGACTGCATGACTCATTTAACATCAAGTACAAATATAATAAGAACTTTTATTCACAGAAAAATAGTTGTATTACATAGCTGTCTTTAATGCCAAAAGGAAAAGTGGGAAAATCTGGACTGGTTATTTATGTAGTTACATAGAAATTGTGCACAAATTCCCATGTTTGTGACATCTTTAAGAGTCCGACCTGTAAAAACAAGTTCAATCCCAGCTGAAGTATAAGACAGTTGTTGCATAAAATCATGTTTTATTCATGGGAAAAGCACCAGTACTGTATTCTTTCCACACTCAGTTTTTCAGTGCTTAATCAGCACTGTTCACACTGAAGGAAAAGGCAATATGCACTATCTTGAGAGAAACCCAGTCTTCAGGCCTACTGCTGATTGATTTACATTTGTGAATCTTGCCATTTATCCTGGCTTGTGGGGCTCGTGAGTCAGCCTGTCACAAGCCAAATAAAAGGACTTTCACAGACAAATCCATCTCTACAGCACAACACAGGAGAATTCAAAAGAGGCGTGTAACAGCACATGGGGTCAGCACACTCTGTTCACTTGGATGGTTTCCTACAGCCTGCTCCCACCAACACAGAGATAGCGCAGCTCTAACTCATTTAAGGCACTTGAACATCTAGCCAGCTCCTGATAGAAATGGAACCCATAAGTTTTACAGAATCTGCTCTTTGTAACACAACACAGTAGTTTGGCATGGCTGAGCATCAGAGCCTTTAAATCCAACAGAGAACAAGCAGCACTAGAAGAAACAGAAAAATTATAGCAAACAAACCAACCAGTGGTACAGATGCCCATAATGCAGAAAAGCAAGCAAAAGAAAGCCCTTGTAAAAGAGAAGTACCCTTCAACAGCCCCTGAGGTTTTGGTCTACCAAAAAAACATCCACAAACCTCAACTCATAAGGTGAAAAAGAAAAAAAAAAAATCAAAATCAAGCAGTCACCAAGTTTTTCTCCCACTCAAATCTGAATCCAAATCATCACTGGAGAAACAATCACAATCTGTTGCTGGGCTGCTATGTCAAGCAAAACTCTGCATGAGCAAAGAGGTAACCCTTTTATTTCTTCAGCATCTACACTCTCCTGGAGAGTTTCCTCTCCCAGCAGGAACCCCACATCCTGTAGCTCACAGCAAAGAATGGGAAGTCCAGCACAAAAGCACAAGAAGGGGCAGCCATGCTTTGTTTAACAATGGGCTATAATACAAACAAAAATGGCTTCCAGGAGCAGCTCTGAATAGTGCATTATGCCACACACCTCATCTTTCTGTATTATAGAAATATTCTTCAGCTAAGCCATAAAGTGTCTTGTTTGCCTGAATCACTACAAGTGACAAAGTACTTGCATTAGCATTCACCCTAATGTTTTTTCCACGGCCTACACTTTCACACTTTCTGCTATTAGATGTTTTTTAAACCTTCCAAGATTAATTCTGTAAAATGATCAATGACATTTGCAATGTTTAAACAAGAAAGAAAGAGTGCCTTAATGCTACTTTTCCTGTTTGTACTTTTGCAGCTTCAATGGAAAATCTACAAGCTGGCTATTGTTTGCTAATTACTTTAATTTGCAGCATGGAGAGAAGAAGGGTTAGCACATGGCAGATAAGCTTTACTCTAAACATCAAAGAAGTCACACGGCAGGGCATTCAGTCCCTAGGTGAATGATTTCCATGCTCTTTATGAATCAGAGAACAGTCTCATCTATAAATTAAATCTCCAGAACAAGAAGAATGTATTCATGTCCCAGGCTCTACCTGCAAAGGACAGCATCAGCTCATTGACACTGTCCCCCACTTGGTTGCTTTAGAAAGTTGATACTAGAAAGAGTTTCAAAATACAAAGCAAACAATTCTTTTTTAATGCCCTCCCTTTTCAGTGACTAGCACTGCTGGTGTTTCTCCTGCTATTTGATTTCTGCATGCTGTCATCTAGGAATCTGTGCGGTCTTAAAAAGGTGGCATTCCTGACAAACCTGCAAAGCCTCAAGCCTCCAGGCAGCTGTTGTTAACCAGCCACACAGTCTCCATACTTCAGTTTTAGCCAATTAACAGTATTCCTCAATATAGTGGGAAATTAGGTTATTCACTGATGCTTGGAAGAGAATAAGTGGACTTAATGACTGACATTACAACAAGTTGCCTGCTGCTCACCTACCAGACACTACTCTACGGGGTTTTTTTATACTAAAAGGTAAGTAAGTTTTCACAGAGGAGGTGCTGAAGAGGTTCATCATAAGTTAAAGGGGCATCTCTAACAAAACTCAAGCATGGTATGCTGGGTGGTCCAGTCTCCCCACACAGAGAGCACAAAAGAGGGCATGGAGTTGTTCCTCCACCAATGTGTGGCCCTCATCCAGTTCCCCTGCAGTGCTACAGCCACTCACCTCATCTCCCTGCTTTATGGTGGGCAACTGAGCTGCCAGCTGGGAATTTGCTGACACTAGACTGATGCAGAGACCTCAAGTAATGAGCTGCAGCATCAACTGCAGCACAAATACCACTAACTATAAATCAAGGAAAGCCTAATTAAAACCAATCTAGCAAACTAAGCACGACGTGAATGCAAAGCTATTCCACCAGAGGAAACCCCACTGCAACTTGGCAAATTCATTTTTTCACTTTTTTTTAAAGCTATTATCCTGAAGCACCAACATAACCTTGTCATAGATATAACAGTGAAGGGAGAGGCAGTAACATTCTAAGTGTAAGAGACCCCCCAACCCTCACACAACAGGAAGTGGTAATACGTTACTACTGTATTTAAGAAAAGTACCAGTATTTAATTTTTCCCAGAGAAGGGAAAATCAGAGATTATTTCTCATTTCACCTTCTTTAAAGTAGTGTAAGAAAAACAGAAGAAAGGGCAGTGATTTGAAGCATATGTTGCTTTTGAACATCGATGCTGTTCTCAACCCATCCCATAACTGCACATTAGGTTACGTTGACTCTCAATGCAATTCTAATGCAGCAATTCAAGCTGGACAACTGAGTACTTGGGTCTTACTATAATATTTCCCTCCTCTCTGCTTTTCAAGCTCCTGACAAATTCACTAGAAGATGTTAGCAAGGAGCTTGAGCTCTTTCCCTGAACCTGGCAATGCAGCTTGCTGAGGTGCGCCATGGTTTGGTCTTCTCTGCCACCCAGTGGGTTCCTGCCTGTCCTGCAGCCTGGCAACACTCAGTTAAGCCCTGCAGAAGAAATACATTTTTGCTAGACACTATGGATTACAGTGACAGCAGAAAGCCAAAGACCTGTACACTTGAAATAAAGACAAAAAGTCAATTTCGGGCAGTTCAGGACATTTCACTCACAACAAAGATTTCCACCCCCTCTCCCCCAAAATATTAAATTCCAGTAAAAACTCCTCTCATATTCAAGAGAAAAGTTATGGTTAAAATAAGAAGTAGCCTTCACCATAATCACCTACTGTTTCCCCCATATGTTTTAATCCTGAAGCAAGCAAAGCAAGGACTTAAATGGTTTTCCAGTGACTCAAGACTCTCAAGCTACAGCACTCTTAACACTTAGGTTTGAAGTTTATTTGGATGGGTTTTGTCACCAAAAGCATTAGAAGTGCTACTTGCATCCAAAGGTGACAAAGTGAGTTGGATTTGAGTTACAAGGACTTTGAAAGGAAATTGTTCTTCACCAAAAATTCCCAATGACTACTTGAAGTAGCACCTTTGTCCCACACTTAACTCATAAAGCATTCTGACCATCTTAAATAAGGCTCTACACATATGCACAATACTAATTTTATTTTAATTTTATCAGGTTTCATTCTTTTTGGCCTCTCAGATCACAACAGATAGTGTGTCTTATGTCAGGGAAGTGCTTTTGCAAGTAGAAAACCACTTGGTCTAAGTAAACAATTGTTAGGACCATGTGTACAGATGTCCATGACTTGCGTAGCTTGTTTGGTGAGCAGACCTCACAGGAGGCAGCAACCTGGCCTGTACATTGGATGCACTGCAGTTACACATCTACTGATGTATTATAACAATATCCCATCTATCCAACATATTTCTGTTCTACATGAATTAAGGGCCTGGAGCATCCCCTACAAGGAAAGGCTGAATGAACTGGGGTTGTTCAGCCTTGAGTAAAGAAGACTGAGAGGGGATCTTTATATATAAATATCTTTATAAATACCTGAAATGTGGGAGACAGAGGGAAATAGCCAGCCTCTTTACAGTTGTCTCTGGAGACAGGACAAAGGGCAATGGCTTCAAGTTGGAGCACAGGAAATTCCGCACAAACATGCGGAAGAACGTTTTCCCAGTGAGGGTGACAGAGCCCTGGCACAGGCTGCCCAGGGGAGTTGTGGAGTCTCCTTCTCTGGAAATATTCAAGACCCATCTGGACGTCTATCTGTGCAATATGAGCTAGGGAGCTGCTTTGGCAGGGGGGTTGGACTCTATCTCTGGAAGTCCCTTCCAATCCCTAAAATTCTGTGAATGTTCCAACCCTTTTGGTCTCTTCCCCCTTCCAAATAAAATCCATCCTTCTTGAAATGCTATCAGGAAAGCATTGTACACATGACCTTTCACACTGTATTGCAAGTGCTTTGTGCTAATGAAGTAGCTGCATTCATACAGATACAGTTTAATAGACCTCCAGGGCCCTTGAAAATGGAAGTGGGGGAAGAGGCTCCACTTCAAATTTGCATGTTGCAAATTGTCAGGAACATTGATACATATGTAGTACTGAAAATTAAATGACTGCTTCATGGGTGAAAAGTCAATCTACCTAAAACCTAATGAGTAGCAAAATAGACAGTGGAGAAATAAAGAGCCGGCAATTCCATTGAGAAAAGCTACTCTGACTCTTGGATCTGCAAGTGACATGAGCTGCTGCATTTCACAAATAATGAGGCAGAGAAGACAAGCTAGCACACAAAGTCATCTGCCACCATCTGATCCATATGCATGAACTCCCAAGTTAGAAAGAAGGTTTGCTGTATATTGGTGAATTTAACTATATATAACTGCTGCTTTTCTACTTCCAACTGGGTTTTTTCAACCCAGCCCACAGAAAAAAAATGATCATGTCAGGTACTCTATAATTTTTCATGTGGCTTTTAAAGCCTGTCTTTTCAAAGCAGATATACATTTCAGTTATACACAAATTAGCACTTATCAGTTAGTTGTGCAAACACGCCACGTTTCAACAGAAGAAACTTCCATGAGCACAAAGTAGCTGTAATATACATATCAACCCTAGTAACACCATGCTCTCCATGTGTGCAATTTATGTACCTGTGTTTAGCAGGCAAGTTTAGTGCATATGGGTACTATAAAATAGTCTGACTTAATCCCGTGTGTGGTCAACAGCTCAATTTCATACAAAGATGATTTGAGGGATTTTCTCATCACATAGGAACAATAGTTACTCGGATGGCAAAGTGCAAGAGAAATCATTTTTCTCATTTTTGTATGCATCTCTCCTTCCTAATTTTATCCACTTTCAGGAGGTGCAAGATACTGGCACAAAATACAGTGAATTTTGCTTCAAGAAAAAGAATACTAAAGGCCAAGAACTTGGCTACCACTATGATGAAAAGACACACTATTTTGGGGGCTCTTGTTTAAAGATTTATTTTCGTTACTCATCCAAGCACCAGCAGACTAATATCTGTGATGCAGAACTAGGATGCATTAGAAACTGTATGAAGGCAATGTATTTAATGATAATGGACACAGCCAATCTGTGTTTCAGGCAGCCTCAGTCTCTTCCCCACAAAAATAAGATTAATACTGCAAAATAAAGATATCTTAATTGCTTCTGCCTTTGGGACACGGCTTGACCATGCTGGATGAATGTAGCAAAGCCAAGTTATTCATTCAAAGTCTAATCAAATCAAACCTAGTTTGCAGTTCCTCTTACAGCAAGAATGGATTTGTTTCCGTGGAAGTTTTCATGGCTACTGAACTAAAATCAGAAATTATTCTGCAACAGTGTGGTGGTTTAGC
>VZTU01029914.1:0-41025 GCA_013400835.1 Zapornia atra
AAATGGGATAGAAGAAAACACAAACCTTTTAGCAGTGATATATAAAAAAACCCGTATATTTAAGTCCTTGCAGTTTACTAATTTTGAACAAGGTCAAAGCTAATCTTTAGAGTAGAGAAAGACTCTGTAAAACCCTAAAACATGAATGGACATAAAAATATGTTTTCATAGTACCATAGAATCACAGAATGGTTTGGGTTGGAAAGGACCTCACATAACATCTAGCACCAATCTCCCTGTCATGGGCAGGAACACCCTCTACTAGACCAGGTTGACCAAGGCCCCATCCAACCTGGCTTTGAGCAGTGCCATGGAGGGGAGATCCACAGCTTCTCTGGGCAACCTGTTCCAGGGCCTCACCAACCTCATTGAGAAGAATTTCTTCCTAATATCTCATCTAAATCTATCCTTTTTAGTTTAAATTCATTACCCCTTGTCCTATCACTACACTCCCTGATAGAGTCCATCTTTCCTGCAGGACCTTTCACATACTGGCAGGCTGCAGTCTTCCTGGAGCTTTCTCTTCTCCAGTCTCAACACTTGCAACTCTCTCAGTCCGTCTTCATAAGAGAGGTGTTCCAGCTCTCTGATTATCTTTGTGACACTTCTCTGGACTCACTCCAATAACTCAATTTTCTTGTTTCTTGTACTTTGGACCCCAGTACTCCAGCAACTGCAAATCTAAGAGAAAATTTCCAACATAGGGTATAGAAAACTCATGTGCAGTTGAAATAAACAGTTAGGGTTTGTTAAAATATTCAGAAATCAGTCAGATTTCTGAATATTTTTAAAAAATTACTACATATATTATTTTCTTTACAAATTATCAAAAAATATTATCCTCATTCTACTTCAAGAATATATGCATCTTTAATATAAAGATATTTTTATTAATTTAGTGAAACTTGATGAAGCCTTACAAGCTCCCTCAAAATGACACAGGAAGTCTAGGAATGCCTTAATGCTACATCTAGTTCAAACCAACATTTAGATCTTGCATCAGTTAAGTACTATCTTTCACATTACCTCTTGGCATTCATTTCTCTGACCTTTTCATCAAATATCATATTAAAAATACTTTTATGGTCACTGGAGATGAGCAACTGAGATGTAAATCTGAATGTTGAATCTCTTGAGAGGCAATTCTCTCTCTCCATGCCTATAGAGGGAGCCTGGATGCCACATGTTTTAAATTTCTGTAATTGGGTGAAATAAATCCTCATCCTTATATGACAGTATGATATATGATGAATGATACATTCCAAACAATGAAGCAATAAACTACATATTTCTGCTCAGAAACAAGCTGGACAACAGGATGTTTGGTTTGTTGGATTTGGTATTTTTCCTGCCATTATAAGCAATTGTATTCACACATCACTTGTTTTTTACATCATCATCACCATCATCACTGTCATCATCACCATGATCATCCTTTTTTTTAATCTATTAAACTGTCTTTATCTCAACACATGAGCTTTTTTTTTTTTTTTTTCCCTCATTCTCTTTGCCATTCCTTTAGCTGGGAATGTGGAGTGAGTGGCTGCGTGGCGCTCAGTTATGGTCTGACATTGAACTACAAAATCATCCTTGTAAGCACGTGAGGGAAATAGAGAAAAGTTGCTAATCACTCAAGGTTCTTTCTTGGATCTCATTTTGCTGGCTTCATGCAAAGAAAGCACTTGCTTTCTGTTGTACTATATTTCCAGGTACAGGCAGACTAGGAAGGTCTGTAGCAATGCTGGAGGACAGAATAGCAATACAAAGAGGTATTGAAAGGTATAAGAAAAAGATTGGAATTAAAGTTTAAGAGGCAATTCAGTAAAAAATAATGCAAAATTACACATTGTGTTCTCTGTAAATGCAGATAAATGAACAAAGGGCTGGACATTAATTGTAGAATATTTGAACAGATGAGGAACAATTGATGGCGATGGTATTAGCCTAAAGAAGTTTTAATGTGAGCATAACAACATCTTTTGTTCATTCAAAAGTAACTTATTTTTTATGTCTACTGGTGTCATGAGAATAAGTATAGATCAATATGCAGTGAAACCTAAGAAGAAGAAGAAGGACAACAACAACAACAAGAAAAATGAAAAGATAAAGAACAAGACAATGAGGACTGCAATGGTTATGACAATGATGATGATGATGATGATGGTGATGATGAAAAAATTTCCAGTTTTAAGGATAGTGCTGCCTGGGAATTTCATGAGACCATGTTGGTCAGGGAGGAGTGGAGAAGATCTCTTGATTTTTTTCTAAGCTAATGTGAAAACATGACTATAAATCATATATCTTAATTGTTTCTGATAATGAAAGTGGAGATGTGCATCTTGCAAAAATATAAATTGACTGGTGAAATAAAGTCTTTGATTTTTTAACTATGCTAATAAGGTGAACTGCTCTCCTTTTAGCTTTTGTGTTGTTACAGTTGGATCATTAAAGCCAGAAAACATAGATCTTTTATTCCTGTTTGCATTTCTAATTTGATGGAGAGTCATGTTTACCTTGCACTATAAAGGAATATGTGACATCCTATAGCACCTCCTTAGTAATGTTTATCTGGTAGGATAAAAAAGAAGTGGAGTTTTTGGTTCTATTATGGAATAATTTTTATATAAAACACAAAGACATTTTAAATAAAAGGGGAAAGCTAGTAAAGCTTCTTCCTTTCCCTTTGGATTTAATGCTACCCATAATTATGTTGGTAATGATTTAATATTGACTTTGACAGCAGTACAATTAGTGCTATTATTTGTAATTTTTGAAGACAGTTTAATAGGAGTAATGTATAAATTACAACAACTGATGCTGTGGCGGTAGCACCAATAAAAAATACAAAATCAAATTTGTTGGCTCTTACTAGCATGTGAAATGCTTTTACTGGCTTAAAAGGTATCCTACAAACATATCTAAGAATAGATTTTGTTGCAAAAGCAAACAAATTCTCTTTTAGGAAGCAAAATTTATTTTATTATGTTTTTTTCCCCACACATTCTTTGTGGATAAGCACAGTAACTGCAGAATTTTATGAAAATATAACAGGTTTCAGACAGCTTCATAATGGTTGCTATTCAGTGGTTTAAAATATCTGTTAATGTGCTGTCGCTCTCCCCTGTAACTGAAAAGGTCCTGAAAATTTTAGTTCTGATAGTTCTGTACCAAGTGTTCACAACACTTTTATAATCATAGTCTTGTATTTTAGCAAATAATTAGAATATAGAAAATTCATAGAAGAGTCTATTTTACAGGGTTTCTAGTACACCTTCCTAATTCTGGATTGTTTTTCCCCTTGTTTGAGGTGACTAACTAATGTAATTAACTAAAGAGAATAAAATGTAAAACTGAATTTTTTTGTATGAACAAACTGACTGAATTGTCACAGATGGTAAATATTTCTAAATCTGATAAAGGTTAGAAATTTAGGATCTATCATTAGTTGATTTTGCTATTGCATTTATGTTAATATACCTTAGTACTCATCAGTGGTCATGTCCTGAAACTTAATTTGAAGTTGTATGACCAAAACACAGTAACCACAATGCTGTTTCATGCTGAATGCAAATGACATAAATATATATGAATAAATAAACTTGTATACCAATATATATGTTTTCTGCTACTAAAGGAAGGTAAAAATGTCCAGTAAATTCAACAAACAGCAAAAATGTTTGCTGCTATATGATGTCACTGAGCATTTGGAACCTGGCTTCATATAGTACGGTAGCTGTTTGAAAAGAAAATAAAATTAGTTTTACTCTGTCACTTACATCAGAAGTTTAAGACCTCAGGGTCAAAGACTGTGGCATGTATTTATACTGTTACTTTCTTCATCTTCATATTCTCTTTGTATCACTAAGAACAAAGAGTATTCTGAAAAATAATAAAAAAATACAGAATCAATACATAGAAATAATCCTACTTAACAGCAGAAAAATCCAATATTCACCAAAATTTGAGAAAAAGAAAACCTGCAAGAGAACAAGGTCTTAGGTATATGGAGAGCTCAAAAGCTACAGAAGTGTTTAAAGTTGATTGAAGCAATGCAAAGTATTATCCCAGAGGTTAATATCATGTGTTTAATTGTTTGTATTCTGAGTACTCACAGCAAAGTCATTGAGACTACTCAGAGTGCTTAAAGCATGTACATCAATCTTTACAATAGCAGGGCTCAAAAATCAATATGGTATGTACCTAATAATTTTATATTAATAAAACACTGCTGTAAAAATATAAAGTACCGCATCTGTCAAAATGAGTCATTTATTTTCTTGATTAAAAATTACTACTTATAAAGCATAACTCGCTAGCAAAGTGACAGAATCATATAGGTGGGAAAAGATCTTTAAGATCATAGAGTCCAACCACAAACTTAACACTGCCGAATCCACCACTAAACCATGTCCCTGTGTGGCACATCTACACATCTTTTAAATACCTCTAGGGATGGTCACTCAACTGCTTTCCTGGGCAGTCTATTCCAATCACGGACAACCCTTTTGGTGAAGACATTTTTCGTAATAGCCAATCTTTATCTCCGCTGGCACAACTGGAGGTCATTTCCTCTTGTCCTATCACTTGTTACTTCAGAAAAGAGATCGGCAGCCATCTGGCTACAATGTTCTTTCAGGTAGTTGAAAAAACCAATGAGGTCTGATCTCAGCCTCTTCTTCTCCGTGCTAAACCACCCAAGTTCCCTCAGCTGCTCCTCATAAGATTTACTCTCTAGACCCTTCACCAGCTTCATTGCCCTTCTCTGGACACACTCTAGCACCTCTATTGTATTGGGAGGCCCAAGACTGAACAGAGTATTAAAGGTGCGGGCTCACCTGTTCCAAGTAGAGGGGTACAATCCCTTTCCTAGTCCTGCTGGCCACACTATTTCCAATAGATGCACTCAATCCCCTTGTCCAGGACACTGATAAAGTTATGAGACAGAGATGGCCCAGTACTGAGCCCTGGGGAACACCATTTGTGACTGATCACCAACTGGATTTGACCACAACTCTTTAGTTCCTTCCATCCAATTTGCCCCCAGAGAAGTGCAGGCCTATTTAAGCCATGAGCAGCCAGTTTCTCCAGGAGAATGCTGAGGGAAACATAGTGTCAAAGCCTTGACTAATGTCTAGGTAAAAAACATCCACAGCTTTTCCCTCATCCACTAAACTGTTCACCTTGTCATAGAAGATTGGGTTATTCAGGCAGGATGTGCTCTTCATAAACCCGTGCTGACTGGGTCTGATTGCCTGCTTGTCCTGCACATGTCACATGATGTCACTCAAGATGATCTGCTCCATAGTGTTCCCCAGCACTGAGATCAGACTGACAGGCCTGCAGTTCCCCAGAACCTCCTTCTGTAATAAGAAAGCCATCTCATTTATCAGTAAGCAGCTGACAGAGAACATATTTTAAAGCTTCTTTGATTTGTATGTTTAGTATGTTTTGGTACATTTTTGTCTTTTTCTTCTTTAAGAAAATAGTGACAGCTTCAATGTTTTCAAAAACTGAGAGGACAAAGCAATGCTTAACTTTGGTTATGACAAGTTCAGCAATGCTTTCATCTTATAAGGGAAGAAATGTCAGAAATTTTACCAGTGTAACTATTATTACATATAATTTGTCTGTCTTTTAAAAACATCCTATAAGTATCATTTAGAAAAATATCCTGATTTGGTTTTGTTTTGGTTTTATTTTTATTTACATCAGCAAGAACTATATTACATTTGAATTTTAGAACAGTTGATGGTAATGGCCTGAACTGGCCATGGTTTGTTGCAATTGTTTATTCTGAATATGCAGAATGGTGAGTGATCTTCAGAGGTATGTATGTGGGGTTATTTATCTCCAGGGATCAAGCACTTCTAATTATTGAGTTCAAGCACTGAAATGCTGTGTATTTCTATAAGAAAAATTGCAGTATGGTATCAACATTGCGATAGTTAAGCATGAAGCCACCTTTCTGTATCAAGGTCAAGTCTTCTATCTAATCAGATATTAACATATTCATTCAGATTACCTTGAAATCTGCTGTACCTCAGGGACTGCAGGGTAGGCTTAGTGACCCTTAATTATGGTCACAGAGAAAGTAAGTCATTAATGAGACGGTACCCTTTGGCTCACATAAACAGAGCAAAAACAGAAGCAAAAAATTCAAACTAACCAACGACTTACCTCCCCTCCACAGTAAAACAGCAACAACAATAAGAACAACAATATGCCACCAAAAATGCCTCTGAGCCTCTCCAAACTCAATGAATTTAAATCCAACATTTGCAACTTTTGTGAATATGTGTATTGTCTAAAAAGGTAGTTCTCCTTCCAGAGCTCTGTTTTGTTCTGATTTTGGTTTTCTGAAGATCAAGGAAATTGGTTGATGTAAGGCAGCAGGAAAAAAAGACACAATATGGGGACCCCGTAGAACGATGAGGATTAAGACAAGAAGTATCCTGGAGTTATGTATTTCTGCTACATTTTAACAGAAATTAGGAGACAATGTTAGACTATGGATTTTAGGCCTACAGACTAATGAGGAATAGAAGAATTTATAGTCTTAAATATTATCCACAGTGTAAAGGAAAACAGGATGAAAAATATAACATGGTAATGTCACTATAAAATAGACTAAGTGTTTGAATTTGAGACTTACACAGATTCCTCCTGTTAAAAAGTGCTCACACCTTTAGCAATCAGAAGACATCATGTTTTGTCCATAAGTGGCCATTTGCCATATTTCCACCATAGTTTGCACTTTCAGGGGATGAAAGGACAGAATTCAGTTCTGACTGATATAATATGTTAAGTCTGCTATTGTCTAATTTCAAGTTGTAGGAGTGGTTTTATATCTAATATGCTGAAGAGATAATTATGACGTTAACAAAGGTATATTTTATATCTTTTACATATATATATGCAGAAAAAGAATGCAATGGGTCTAGTTTAGAAGATTCATGTATACTGTCACCCTGATATATATATTTTAATACAAAAAGTTCAGTGAAGTTTATCAGCCATTTTTCTAAGAATGACAAAGAAGTAGGCATCCCTGAAAACCTACAAACCTAGATCAAATCTATCCAAGTTGGACATGTCCTTCTCTTAGTTGACTGCTGACTGTGAAAAGAAGGTCAACTAAATTGCTGTAAGGACCATAAGCATATATAAAGCCAGGTTGGAAATGGGATCCAGCATGGTTTTATCTTCTGTATCATTGTTATTAATCTTTGTTATATCTACTGAATGCTTCTGATTCACATTTCAAATTTCAATTCAAATTTTCCAGACACAGGTATCCACTGCCCTCTCAGAATATCTCACAGGACCAGAAGGTAACCCATAAGTGAATCTGAAACCTAACTAAGACAGCCAAATTTCTCTCAAACTCCAAAAAAATGTTTAGATATGGGCAAGTAAATTAAATCTCCACCCAGGTCTGTATAGGTCAATGCAATCCAATCCAAAGAATGGCTCCACTGACCACAAAAGGGTCTTGAATACATACAGCATACATAGACATGCCCATATAAACTTCTACATTTAGGCATTTGAATTTAAGGAAATCTCATCCCAGTATCCTCTTAAGCATTTCCTAAATGTCGGTATTTTTAACCTTTCTGTTACAGAAAAGATGCGTTTGCAATTACTCCTGCTTTACTCCAGCAGAGATCTGTCTTACTTCAGCAGTATATTCATTAGTGATGTAACATTCTTTCAAGTTTTGGGCTTACTAAGTTATTACAACTAAATATGTGCAAATATTTGCTGAGCACAAATTCGCGGGGATGAGAGGGTGTCCGCATTTTCTACGCTGAATTTAAGTCCATATAAGCACTACTTGACAAATATTGTATGCCAATTAGCATAATTTAATGTATTTTAATATAATGAAAACCTGAAGAAAATAATACTTGTCCTGGTTTCAGGAAGGATAGAGTTACTTTTCTTCCTAGTGCTGTTTTGGATTTAGGATGAGAACAATGTTGATAGCAAACTGATGTTTTAGTTGTTGCCAAGCAGTCAAGGACTTTTCAGCTTCTCATATGGCCCTGCCAATGAAAAGATGGAGGGACCCTGGAAGCTGAAAGGGGGACACAGCCAGGACAGTTGACCCAAAAAGACCAAAGGGTTATTCTATACCATATGATAGAAGGAAAGGAAGCCATCCAGAGGGATCTTGACAGGCTAGAAAGATGGGCCCGGGGGAACCTAATGAGGTTCAACACTGCCAAGTGTAAGGTGTTGCACTTGGGTCGGAAGAATCCCAGACATAGATACAGACTGGGAGAAGAGCTTCTTGAGAGTAGCCCTGCAGAGAAGGACTTGGGGATTATGGTGGATGAGAGACTTAACATGAGCCAGCAGTGTGCTCTTGCAGCTCGCAAGGCCAATGGTATCCTGGGCTCCATCAGAAGAGGGGTGGCCAACAGGGACAGGGAGGTGATTGTCCCTCTCTACTCTGTCCTCGTGAGGCCCCATCTGGAGTACTGTGTCCAGATCTGGGGGCCCCAACACAAGAAAGATGTGGAACTGTTGGAGAGGGTTCAGAGGAGGGCCACGANACAAACAGGAGGGGAATCAACTTTTTGAAAGGGTAGATAATGGTAGGACAAGGGGGAATGGATTAAAACTATAGGAAGGAAGGTTTAGATTAGATATTAGGGGGAAGTTTTTTACAGAAAGAGTGGTGAGGTGCTGGAACAGGCTGCCCAGAGAAGTAGTGGATGCCCCGTCCCTGGAAGTGTTGAAGGCCAGGTTGGATGGGGCCCTGGGCACGCTTGTGTAGATCCAGACCTGGAGGTTGGTGGCCCTGCCTGTGGCGGGGGGGCTGGAGCTCTATGATCCTTGGTGATCCTCTATGATTCTATGATGTCATGCACCATGTATAACTGAGGGGTTGGCTTGGAGGTTGGGCTTGCTCAGGAATAAAACCAAAGAACTCACGAAATATGCAGAGGGTGGGATTTTTTTTTTTCTTATCAGATATAATTTTTATGAAAACTCTATGCTATATAAAACATACTGTAGACTTGAAATATACCTCTACATAACATCTAAGAATTTTTTATTAATTGCAAAATATGTCAGAATTGTATAATTAAATTGATATAACAAACTATATTGAATAAATACTAATTCTGTCACATCGGAGAACATGATATAGGGGTAGAATTTTATATAAGATATGTGCATTCATAATTTGCATATCTCCATACATATGTACGTAGACACTGGATATGATCAAGAATTATCTTGAAGGACTAAGAACGCTCTGAGATCTGAACTCTTTCAGAATTTGAGCCCATCAAGAATCATCTTGAATGTGTATTTGGTATTGAATCAACATGTAATTTTGAATGATATTTTTGCATTTCTCTTGTCCTAGTAAAGTTTTAATAAACTGTAATAGGAATGCTATGCTTATCTAACCAGGAGTAGGGTTTGCCTCTACACTTAGAATAATCATTCTATTATCTCATACATTTTTTAACAGATCAGTTTGAGAGTAGTAAGAAAAGTAGACAACTACAGCAATTGAACTACATGACCTTCTGCTTCTACAATGGATATTTTCATGCTCGTGTTCTGAGCTTTAATACTAATGCATAAAAAATCAAAGCCCTCTTCCACAGTAAAACTGAAAATGCTGAAAACAAAGTAGAGAAGAATATGTCTTTTAAACACTGCAGGGCTTGCTTGTGAGTCTTGAATATCAACAAATCAGATTCTGTAAAACAATCCTGATTTTTTTTTCTAATTTTCAGCAGAAGTTGATGGAATAATGCTTCAGTAGTTTTCTTGTTCTTTCTAATTAAACAAACAAACAAAAACACTCACAAGATTAAAATGCATACACAGCTCAAGAGAAATTTAATTTAAAACAACTTCACGGGAGTGATGTAAAAGTACTCTACTGTCTCAGCTTAAATAAATAAAATTGTATACAGTGAGGAATATTACAAAGAGTAGGAGTAAAGAAAATTGTGTCTACAAGAAATCAGTGTTTGCCTTGCTGTCTTTCTCTCAGAAGCTAGGAAAGTGAATATGTTTGGGGAGTATGAGAAATATGGCAGCAGACTCCTTCCTAAGTTTGGGAATCCTCACAATGACATCCAGAAAATTTCCCCGAAATAAGTCTTTAGCCATTCTCTTCTCATTTGCAAGTATAAAGTAATTTTTCCATAGAAGATAATATCACCAACACTTCCTACTTCCTAAAATATATACTGGGTATGCATGCCAAAGGAATGGTTCATGGGTGGTTTTGAATGAACACTAGGAGAAAACCATGTCAGGTGAGCAAGGCATAGATATTCTGTTAGTGACTAAGGCATAGATAGGTAAGTTTCTTCAGGTGGCCCTATTTCTTTGCATAAAATGAATCAGCATGTAATACTGAAAAGCTTTCTGTATGATATTTTCTTTTTGCTGAGTACAAATTAAGAAGCTACTACAGGAATAATCTACAAGATATGACCTACAATCTATAGAGCAGTAGTATACGTTTTAAACATAATAGGATCTCGTAAGAAAGAATCAGGTAAGAATTAAAATGATGAGGAGGAAATTTTTAATGTGTTTTCTTTGGTAACACAGGGCATCACATCAAAACCTAGAACTCTACACAATACATGTTAAAATTCCAACAAAATTTTTCTCTAATATATTTTCCAGTTCAAAATGAAACTTTGGATAGAAAAGTGTGGGCAAGAGCTAATCTAATCTGTAACTAGCCCAAAGATGTGAATGTGACTCACCGGGAATACTGGAGACCTAAATTTACCTCCCAATTTTTCAACAGTAATTTTGATCCTGCACTGTTTATAGTCAAGGTGAGTGCAAAGGTATAGCAAATTATAAAGTTGGTGTATTTCTCTGACCTAAGGAATATTCTTTTATATAAACAAAGTAGAACTGTCTCAGTAGGAATGAACTAAAGGGAGAAAAGTTTTGGTTATTCATATGTATTATACTGATTATAGGGAGCAGAAATTCAAAGTGAAAGCTGACATTCACTCATTCTGCCAAAAGGGAATCACAAAAGGCATGCTAAACACAAATAAGCAAAGAAGAATGCTAATATCAATAAAATTACATGTTTTAAAGACTGAGGATCTGTAAGCTTAGCTTATTTCAGTTATAGCTTGAGTAGGTAGAATTTGTAATTTCCAGCAAATGGATTCTTCTGTAGTCCTTATGCCCCCTCCAGCGCCCTTCCTGTTAATTTAAACACTTGCTTATGCTGGTACTATCAGCTCATCACAGCTGCAAGATGAACCCTTGAGAGAGCCAGGCAAACTGAATGTATCTTTTCCAGAATTTATGATACAGCCAGTCATTTGTCTTATATAGTTTATTTACAAAAGAAAAAACTACAACTTTGAAAGTCTCACAAATGTAACTTCTTGTACCAGCCAGGGTATCAATCCCTGATGTTTTCAAAGCTGCTCTTGCATGTCTCTGTTTCTGTTTTGGATGTATGAAACTAAATGACTCTCATTACTATTCAGATTGATTTAACCTTCCTACAAAAGCTTTCATATCCATTTTAAAGAGGAAAAACTGTGATCTCTCTATATACCACAGTTATGATGAACTGCAAAATGAAAATCTAGTAGCATAACTGAAAGTTTCAGTGTGTTGTATTGCTAGAAGTCAACAGCTTTTTAAGAAGCTAAAAACATCCAAACTCTAACCATTTAAATTTGGGTTTGTTAGTGAAATATCTACTCATTTTTATAGATACTTCAAAGTAATGATGAGGGGAAAGCTGCTTCAGTGAAGAACTTTCAATTTATACTTTCAAAGGATATTCATATACTGATGTGATAACCCGGAAAGAAAATAACATTCTAAATGTTTATCCCTAAAAAATACTTTGATTTTTAGGTTTTGAACATCAGTATTTTGCTTTACAAGCTTTTAATTCTGTTACTGCCTGTCTCAGCTGAAAGCCTGCTCTTTTTGTGCATTAGTTCCCAGCATCAAGGAGCACAATCTTCCTCTCATTGCCCTCAATTGCAAAAAAAACCAAACCCAAACCAACGAAACAAACAAAAAAAACCAAGTGGCCTTACTGTACAATGCTGTATTTGCATTCACTTAGCAATATTCATTACCCCTAATCTTTGAATTTTGTGGTTCTTATATATAAAATCTTTATTTGTATTATTTGATGTAATAATGTGCACCAATTAATGCAATTCTGCCTTAAGGGCCAAGCAAAAAACGTACATGAGCTAAAAGGACAGTGTAGAGGACTATAAACAGTCCTGTATTAGCTGTCAGTTTTCAAGTCAGAATACTTTAGATACATTTATAGTCCTTTGCATCATAGTAAATGTATGTTAAGTAGGTCAAATCAGTTTTCAGTATAAGGGAGGGACTCTCTGTGTAATGTGGTTCAACTCGCTGTAGGGACACGTATTTCATTGTACATTCCACATCACTTCTGAATATGACCCTGCATCTTTTGTGTGCAAATCACTGTATAAACAAGTTATTTAAAGAAGATTTAATAATAGTGATATATATTTTCCTGCATTATATTATATAAATTTTTCCATATTTCCCAAATTGCATAATAATGACTTTGCTACAGTGATGTATTTCTTTTATGGATTGAATTCATCACTCAGCATTATAACCACATAAAAGCCATTAAGATCATATGAAAAATAAGTAGCATTTTTCTCTATATCTAGTATTTAGAATGGATAAATATATATATATATATATATGTATATGTGTAAGTGCCTGGGTCTACGAAAGACACATAAGCAGAAAACCAGGCATGTGGGGAAATCAGCTATTGTGTTTACACATGCCTGAACAGCAACAAATTTTCTAAGCTAATTGGCAATGTGAGGTGCCTTTCAAGGGCAGGAATGAACACCATTAATAAGCTAAGAAGAATCATAGGTATTTCAAAGGAATAAATATATTTAGTTAAACAGAAGTTTGATATTAAAATTATCCACAATATGAAGGTATTAGTAATAGAGAGGTTTTTTTTATTTTCCTGAGTAATTATTACTTCAGTGGTACTAAATATTTAAATTGATAGCACTATGCTTTCAATTTTTTAATGGAAATTTTGCAAGGGAGATGAGACAAATCTTAGGGCAATATAAAGGACTATCTACCCAGTTGGGAATGAGAGGTGGATAACATCTCTGTGTGTAACTTCACACAGAATTAAATGGACAAAGAAGGAAAAAAATGCTTCTGTGGATAGTCAGCCATGGGGAATGATCTCATGATTATTACATTTGGCTTTTAATCAGTTTTTGCTTCATTATTGATTTTGTCTCACACGGTGTGGGCTTCATGTAGAAAATGTTAACTCAAGAATGGTATCCAAAATTCCCCTGGCCCAGGGCTCTATCTCCAAATGCAGTCAATAATTGTTGTCCCAGCAGAAGAACCTAGAGCAAGCACAATGTGATTCTCCTCTTATATGTTCTTTCCAACACCTGTGAATCAAACATTTAAGTAATTCCTAAACCAATGTAGGCATCCAGACAGTTGTGGTCTTTCAGGACTTCTACTCTCCAGCCCCTTAATAATTTTTTATCACAAGTCACAGTGAGTTTGCAGTTTATAAAAGTGTCATGATTTTTTTGCTTGTTATGCTTGATAGATTAATTCTTATGCTGGAGAGAATGCTTATAACTTAGCTCTTGCAGCACTGTAAAGGGGGAGTAACTTCTTTGTATTCAATGCTAGGAATTTAAAGAGTTTCTATATCTATTAGTTTAAATATAATCTAACTCATTCCTGGGATTAATATCCATGTGAAAGTTTGAAATGTATAACTGTATTACTGAACAATATTATTTTTTGATCATTTATATAAAAGTTCTGGATTTCAAACCATCACAAGGTGACTGATGAGGATGTGCCCAGGCCCGAGTTAAACTGTAACCAAATGTGCCATTGGAAATGACAGAAGAGAAGGCGATGAGAGCAGAGGAGAGCAGAGGAGAGGATGCAGGACTGATGGCTAACAACAATTTCAGAGCTACAGTTACAGACAGCACAATAAAAATGTTTGCACTGCACAGCTGGTAAAGGAAGGGGTCATGCAAAAGATTGATGAAATCTATAACTAGAGGGGATGGGTGGAGGGCTCATTTTTGGGGCACAGAGCCTTGCAGGATCAGTAGGGAGGTGTTTAACCTTACCAGTAAAACTACATTAGGCCCAGACTGCCTAGGTAGCGATGTCAGGCATACCAAATCTGGATATGGGTGAAATAAAGCTAAGACCAAAGTGATGTAAGTAATTATTAGTGGGTTGTTTATGTAGAAGGAGATTGAGACAGAGAAAGCGATGTAGAAGAGTCCTGCTCTTGGTCCTTGCAATGGAAATCATGGCAACAAACTCACCTGCTCTGACCTTACTATATATGTCTAACAGACTTTTCCAGTCAGGAGGACTAGAGGGGAGAGGGTGCTTTATCTAACTGGGAAAGGACCTCCTGGTGTGATCAGTGTTGATCCAGTCTGATGGTAGTAGTTTCTTCTTGATCTCCTCCTAACAATGACTCAGATGAGTATCCTACAATGCCCGAGATAACATCTGGGGATGTGTCTCAGTTTGTTATTGATGACATTTGTTCAAAGAGATGAATCTCCAAAACAAAATATAAAGAGTTCTTTTCAGTCAAAAAAATGTCAGCAGTAATCCATCATTGTGTCCTTTAAGGTTGTATTGAGATTCCCTTCAGTGTTTTTGATACTCTGACCCTTTTCAGGTTCTTATTAATTTGGGTTTTTTACATTGCAGAAATGACATAATGAAATCTGAGAAGTCTGGGAATCTTGTCTTGGATTCTTGTTCTTTGTATCATCATTTACAAATAGTCATTGGACTTTAATTGTGAATTTGCTAATTACCTAAGTGACATTGCACAACAGCAGAAGAACAATAGCCAATTAGTCCCCTTATATATGAAGCTAATGACAAAGTGAAGATTTTAGCATAAGATGGGGTAACGAAAAAGAAGAAAGGGTGGAAGAAAGGGTGGAAGTGCAAAAGGGCGGGCGGAAGGGCGGGCGGAAGGGTGGAAGGAAGGAAGGAAGGAATGAAGGAAGGAAGGAAGGAAGAAGATTTAAGTTATAAAATATAAGTCAGTGAAGTTGGGAAGAAAATTTTATGGAGCTTTGTAAATTATCAACATTAACACTTGTACTTGGTTGTTCAGTAGTTTGCATGAATAGAAATCTCCTTTTGACTTAACTGCTATTACATTCTGTCATTCACTGTGTCAAATATATTCTGTGAAAAAGGGATCTTCAGCTTTCCTTGGTGAAAAGCATGTTTAGACTTCTTCTGTACTTTAACAATTTCCAGTTAATAGATGGCTCTTCATGATCATAGTTAATAAGGTATTCACATCCTGGCTGTTTAGGGTACTCTTCAAGCTGCAAGCAACAGCAGTAAATTACCTATCTAATCCACTGCTTTCCTAAAGTCTAACTGCTGTCAAGCCTCAATTTTTAAGGAAAAAATGGTGCTTGTTTCCCAACACCCCCAAAATTCAGCTGTTACATGCAGTGCTAGATTTAAAAATCAAGATTTTAAAAAAACCCAAATAAATCGTTGTGTAAGTGACTTTAAGTTTTGCAAGAATATGTTCCCTTTATACTTTACTCCTCTGAATTGACTTGCTGTGCTTTTAGGGGTTTGCTGTTGTTCTTGGTTTTGATACTCTGTAATATGAATCAATTTCTTTAACTGTTTAAAAAACCCCAACTATTTCTTTAACTGTCCATACATACACGGCTGGATCAACAGACTTCTTACCCAGTGAGATTTTTGCAGTGGAGTCCAGTTTATCTTTTAATTTGTGGCTGTTCAACCCCTCTGATTCTGCAGGGTTTGTAACCAAACATATTTTAGCTTTTTACTTCTGCTTAGAAAAGCGCAGCAAAATGTACTCACTCATCATCTTTTACTACACACATACTCACATAGGTACTCTGTTAGAAGTCAAAACGTACTGCCAAGTGTTACATTGTAAGTGGTGCTCTACCTTATTTCATGTGGTTTATTCTCTCCAGGCATTTTCAGGGTAAGAAATAAAACAATGTGTCTCAGCGCTTCACTCTCCATTGATTTAGCATATGTGATAGAAAAAGTGATAAGAATCCTACTGAGAGCAAGAATTATCATACAATATGTGAGTCTTAGCTTGGGTGGGTAACTTTTGTTTAATACTTTTGTTTTAAGTCAGGTTGAAACAATATATTTCCATGGTGTATTGTGCATTCGTTTTTCCTCATTCTCTTGGAAAGGTTAGAGCCTTAGGTCATAATGCCATCTTTGACGTGCAATGCATTTAATTGTATGGACAGATGTATTGTAACAAATGTTCTTCATGACTGTGGGTTTTGATGTTTAATAAGAAAGTGGAGAATTCACAAAATGTTTAGAGAGGAACAGATCCAATCTCCTTCATTAAAAATACCTCCAGTGCAATTTTTGTTCTTTCCTCAGCTTCATTAAGACAGAAATAACTCCTTAATTTAAGTGAATGACATACTATTTGACCTCCCCTGCAGTCTATTTTGGTGGATTTATTACTTGTTAAACATACTTTGGCCAGTAGTAGTGATAAGGGTTTTCAGTACTTTCTGACATCTTGTCTCAAAAGGTGTTTTGTAGAATCTGACTCATCTGTGTAATAAATGCCATTATCAAACTGTATGCTGCTTGCTTTGTTTTCTTTTTTTAACTTTTTTTTTCTTTTTCTTTTTTCTTTTTTTTTAATTCTTTTAGGCTTTACAGTTGAGTGTTTTTAGATTGTTTTATTTTGCAAGTCAGTGTGCCTTTGAATTATAGTGTATATTAGCTGGAAGTAAAGGTCTCTATTTAATATAATAATATTGCAATGAATATTTAGTTGAAGTGATTAATAGGAAAAAAGGTAAAAATCCCAGTCATTTGGAAAAGGTGTCTACAGCTGAGGGAAGAGTTGATGTTTCCCGGTCTTAAAAGTACAAAATTGAAGCTGAGAAAAATTGGAGAAATATCTAGTTTATTTGAGGTTCCTTACAAGCCAACACCAAAACTGTGGCCTTATCCATTTCCCACGATTCTGCCTTCTAGAAAGCTGTTATAGATTTTTCAAAGTAAAGTCAGTGAGGAGTTGCACAATTCTCACTGCAGGTTCTTCATAAAACTGAAAAGGTATTAGCTATGCTTAGGTTGCCTTTCCAAGATACTCTTTCCAAGAATAATGCTTACTGTGAAATAAGTGTAAAGTGAAATTGGGATTTTCTTCAATGTTTATAAGAGGAATTACACTGATGTAAAAAAAGTGATATTACAACAGTAAAAATAATAATAATAAAAAAATAAAGTATTTCTGAAACAAATTGCCACATGCTATATGCCTTCACTTCGTTTTCTTGGAAACTGACACAACATTACCTGCACATGGTTTTCCTCTGCCTCTAGAGAGCAGAGAAAAGATCTGGGACTGTGTGTCTTCTCCAGCAAAATGCTGATAGGAAGACTGCTGCTCAATGTGAACTGTCAGTGGGAGGAGGCAGCTGGAAGGACACCAGGTGAGAAGTTCATCTGTGATAAAGGATTTTATCACTAAGAGCAATACTGCCCCAGAATGGGGTCATAATTCTTCATTTTCATATTGCACAGCATCTTCCACTAGAGAGGAAAGTCTCTCATGATCAGTAGAAGAGTAGGAAATGAAAGAGAGATCTACACCTTCCACCCACAGCTTTTCAGGCCTTACTGATTGCCTGTTCAAAGGTTTAGTGATAATGCTTACTGAGAACAGAGAAGGACATTTTTTGGTCTCAGCACTGTGAAATGTTCAGATGTCATCACCTACTGTAGTGCCTGTCTGTGTCTCAGAAAGAGCCTGGTTGCAACCTAACTTCAGAGGTACTCTATGATCACAGTTCACTTCCTGGAGGAGATCATATATATCACAGAAAGACTCACTCCTATATAACAGTACATTCAAAATGAGACTCAGACAGAATTCTATCTGTTAACTACAACAAAATTAGAATATTGGAGGAGGAAGAAATTAAGCAGTAAAGCACTGCGGTAAAGACGTCTCAAGGTGGTAATGAAGTTATATTTTATAAGCAATACTGGTAGTACATAAAAAAGGAAAAGAGATGCCTGGATGACTTTGACACAACATGACTAAATAGAGATTTGCATATTTTACAAAGGTGAATAACCAACCTCCAAACCACTCTGAATATTAGTTATCAACTACTTCTACTTGTGGGTTTTCCTACACTGTCAGCGTGGCCTTTATTTTTCTTGTCGTCTTGGTCCATTGCCTACAGTGCTTTCATGTTAGATGAGTGTCAGGATCTCTTCTGGAATGGAATAACTTCATTTTTGAGGAAAACAAACAATCATTTCTGCAGGCAGTAAGAACCAGATGATGACAGGTCTCAGTCCCTCTACCTAAATCAGGCCCCAAGCTTCCTTCCAGCATTTTTTATGCCCTAACATATGACATGCATTGTGTGCTAGGAGTGTGATGTAAGTAGCCACAAAGACCACTAGTCATCTATCCAGGTAGAAACTGTTCCAAACACTCTGCAGTGTGGGCATGAGTCAATGCCCAGGAAACTGCACAGGGCAGGTTTTTCTCAAAAGGAGTTTGAACCCTGACACCCTGCTCTGAGAGGGAAGAAACCTTAGCCACAAGAGCACAAGCTGTGTCATGCCACATAGTCTTTGCAGTGCAGGGAAGTTCCTGAACTATTTTATTTTCTTGTCATTATTATTTAGATATAGTATTACTAACAACTTATCAGGGATGATGATAATTAAATTATATTAAATATGTTTTTGTCATTATTATCCTTATGAACTTTCTGATATGGTCTGGCAACAAACTACAAATGAAGAAGTTTGTGAAATAGTAAAATAGTTCCAACTGCTGTAGCTAATGCAGGAATTAATGATGTAAACTTGAATACAGGTAATTTTTAGCAAAGGGGTGGGTAATTACCCTGCAGAGATGTCATTCTCTTCTACTCATCTTTACAAAGGTAACATAAGTGGAAATATATCTTTTTTTCCACAATGACTTTAAGTGTGATTTTTTAGTTACTAGAATACATGTGAGAAGAGGAGCAGGTCATGAGCGGCTTTCAAGTTATGCTGTTTAATGCAAGATCAGGGGGCTAATTATTTTAATATTATCTTCCATTATTCAGACACGGATAAGGTTCTGAACTTGGTGTATAGATATTGCTAAGGGATAATACAAGGCAATTATGGCTGTAGCTTGCTGTCTCATAAACATAGTACAGGACTGTATTCAAGAGCATGCTAATTATGCAGACTTAAAGCCCATAATCACAGCAACAGGACTATCTGGAGCATATGCTTTCAGACTCACAGGACCTTGTATAACCCTACATACTCAACACGGCAACTAGGATGAACTTTCAGCCAGGAATCTGCAAGTTATCCACCCTCCATGACTTCAGAGCTTATAAGAAGAACACTAAAGTTGACACACATTATTTAACACCACAGAATCATGGAATAGTTTGGGTTGGAATGGATCTTTAAAGTTCACCTAGCCCAACCTCTCCTGCAATGAGCATCTTCAACTAGATCCAGCTGCTCAGAGCCCCATCCAGCCTGACCTTGAATGTTTCCTGGGATGGGGCATCCAGCAGCTCTCTGGGCAACCTGTTACAGTGTCTCATTACCTGCTTCATAGAGAAATTCTTCCTTATATCTTATCTAAATCTACTCTCTTTTAGTTTAAAACTACTACCCCTTGTCCTATTGCTACAATCCCTACAAGAAGGTTTGTCTCCATCTGATCCATCCCTCTGATCATTTTTGTGTCCCTCCTCTGGACTCGGTGCAATAGGTCAATGTCTTTCCTGTGCTGAAGACACCAGAGCTGGATGCAGTACTCCAGGTGGAGTCTTGTAAGAGTGGAGCAAAGGGGGAGAATCACTTCCCTCCATCTCTTGGCCATGCTTCCTTTGAACATGCTATGAACAATTATGTCTGTCTTATACTTGACTGTGAGATGTAGCTAAATACCATTTCTGTATACATAAAAGCTACTCCGCAAAGTTTCTCAACCAGTATTTGTGTAGCTGCCTGATAAAGCCAGAATCTGTACAACTATTCTTCTATGACAGTTCCAATGACCTCTTCTCATTCAGTATTAAATCATGCTATTGGTAAGGATGCTATTCCATACTTTTAAAATGTATTATGGGAGAACTCATGTCTCAGAATAGTCAGTGAACTGGAAGTCTTGTCCTTATAATGTAATGCAAAGTACATCAAAATCATAATCCTCAAGTGAAAGTATTCCTGCTAAATTAAAAGTTCGTTGTCAAATAATGAGATGCACAGCAACAAGTAATGTACATATTCAATACTATTATTGTATGGACAAGTACAGATCTGGCTTCGTGTTTGTCACGTGAACTCAAATGCTGCATGGAGACCATGGAGATGCTGAGAAATAGAAAACGTCTATAGCAGCCAGAACCACTTTTGGGCCTTCATTGTGCTACCTGATGCTTAAGGGTCCTGACATCTGTTACATCTTTGAAAAAAGTATTTTCATATGTATTTTTTTAAAGATGCAAGTTCTATACCTCAAATTATATCTTTTAGACTTACATAAAAAAAAAATGTCTTGGACAGATTGCAGTGCAGATGCAATGTTATAACTCAAATTGTTTAAATAACTTGTTATTTTTTCCACTGGCAGAATGAAAGGAACTATCTGGGAATTGCTTCACTTCAAAGAAAATATATTACTTTATGTGCAGAGGGATTTAATTATTTCTTGAAAATTTATGGTTTTATTAGGTTTCCTTTAGTTTCCTTTAGTAAATTTCAGAGTCCTATTTACTCAATTACATTGAAAACAAGTAAAATGTGTCATCTTTTATTTTTACTTTTTCAGATTTTCTTTCCTTCCAGGCCTTTTCATTATATTCAGGAATAATTCAGGAAGCCATCATTTGTTTAATGAACTTGATGAATAAACCTCAGACCATGGATTTCATCTACTTCTATCCATAATCTAAGGAACAATGGAAAACTAGGGTGGTTAGGTTTTGTTACAGGATGTAGGGGAGTGGGTACAGACTACAATATTTCGTTGACAAGTACTGTGGCCAGACATTTGTAAATTCATTTATAAGGTAATGTGGCCAGATATTGAATGGGTTTTATTCTGACTGCCCCTCCGTAGTTTTTTTCAAAAATAAAAAATTCTAAGTTGTTTTTCTCCATAAATTATCTTGATGCTGCACAAGTTATTTTGCCTACTCTGTTTAACAACTGAGCCTTTTCACTTTTTTCCTAAATCAATTTTTTAAATTATTATGCAGATGTTTCTTAATACCAGGTATAGATGCTAATTAATATTCCCTAGGAGGAATGAAACTAGGTAGCTGGTATTTATCACGCTTGGAATATTTACAGGCAGTCATGTTTGTATTTGAAAATATCACTTTTACTTGTCATTTTATTTTCAGCATATAATAATTGATTAATATGCAAAGTTATTTGCTGGATATAATGGGGGAAATCTTGTAAAGAAGATCTGATTTAGTTTTTTAGACACAAAAAGACATGAACAATAAATTCTAAGTCTTTTATTATCATATAATTTAAGTGCTTCTGACACAGATGTTTGTATTTATAATTGAAAATTTAATTTGGCTTCACATTTCCCAGGAGACTGTACACAATGCTCAGACACTTGGAAAAAGAGAAATTATGTTTGAAAGTGATTATAAAAGCAAAGCACAAGCAATTACAATATCCAAAACTTTGTTAAATTGTTTATGATTCTTTTAGACCTCTAATTGATTGCTGGCTCTCATTTAGTGGTGCAACTTATTTATTAAGCAGAGGATTCCTTCTTTCATGTTGAATAAAGATTCTAAAATGATATAGCAAATATAATTTCACTTCCGTGGATTCAATTGCTCGTATTGTACTTTTACATTATTTAATTTAACATCTTAATCCTGTTAGAGATTTCTAATAAATTCTGCTTCCGTTTATATGACATAAGCTTCTTTCACTTTATGGTGAGGCCAGTAACATCAACATTAAGTCCTTATGAACTGAAAGCTACCCAGTCTTACTCTCACTGGTATTCTTTCCATCAAGATATTTTGTCCTTAAATTGGACCATAACATAGAAGAAGCATGGCCTTCAGGTTAAGGGAGGTGATTCTCCCTCTCTACTCTACTCTCCTGAGACCCTACCTAGACTACTGCATCAAGCTCTGGGATTCCCACCACAACAAAGACATGAGCTTGCTAGAGCAGGTCCAGAGGAGGCCACTTTTATTATCCTTTATGTCCTTCGCCAGTTTCATTTCCAGGTGGGTTTTAGCCTTCCTCATCACATCCCTGCAGGGCCTTCATGGACCTTCTGCTTCCCTTTGAGTTTATGCATAAGCTCCCTGCTCATCCACACAGGTCTTCTGCCACCCTTTAATGATTTCTTGCTCATAGGGAAACACCGATCCTGAGCTTGGAAGAAGTGCTGTTTAAAGGCTGACCAGCTCTCACAGGTCCCCTTACATTCTAACAGCCTAGCCCATGGGATAGCTCCTATTAGGTCCTGGAAGAGATTAAAGTTTGCTCTCCTAAAGTTCAGGGTAGCAATCCTACGTTTTGCTTTGCTTCTTCCACTCAAGATCTTGAACTCTACCATCCCATAGTCACTGTGTCCCAAGCTGCTCCGACCTTCACTTCCCTAATAAGCCCATCCTTATTAGTAAGAACATTTATTAAACATATATTTAATTTATTATACAAGGAAAGCCTATCTTCCATGACAGTTTGAAGATATTTTGTGTTGAGCTTTTCTTTTGAAGGAATGATCTGATAATAAGGCATGTTGGATATTATTCTGTACTCAGATTGTTGAATTTCATTTTGAATCCCATTACCACAGTGTCTCATGGCAGTGTTGGCCATTGACTGAGGGACTGGGAAATGGTCTCACATGTAATTGGCACTGAATATAGTCAAGGGTTTTGAAGAATAATATCAAGATTATAAACTAGTTCTGCAATCGGGTAAAACATCAGGAACTGGGGAAAAAAAAAGAAGTTATGAAATGTTTCCATTAACAATTTTTGTTTAACTTAATGTTACTATGTGCAGTAAACCAAAGACATACTTATTTATAGCATTTATACAAATGAAAGACTGAAGATGTGTACTTCATTTTAAATTGACATAAGTTGCAATCGTTTAGGAGGAGGTGGCTGATAAGTTATTGAGCAGTGGATCCAAACAAAATGGGTAAATTTTCTAGGATAATCAAAGAGGGGAAAAGAAATCTTTGATACATTTTTTTATTTCTACTCTAAAGAATCTCACTATCCCAGAACCTTTTATTCAGCTGACAATCAGAGAATGTAAGATATTTGAAGATAATGCTCTTTTATTACCGATACTCAGTTAATGTTTAATTATGAAGACTTGTATCTCAAAGATTCTTTCGATTCTTACAAGGGTGCTTTCTTTCAAATATTTTTTTTTCAGTTTAAGCTTTGAATGATGAGTTTTTGGAAGGTTTATAGATGATACATTTATCAAAATGAAATGCAGACTAGAGGTTCTATTTTAGCTACTTTCCCAACATTAAAATGTGAACAATGTAAAAAAAGGAAGAAAAAAGATATAATGCCTGAGAAAATAGACACCCTAAGACCTAAGTAGGTTCTTGCAGGCCTAAAAAGTTGTCTGTTTTTCCACGTACATCAAAGAGTTTATTAATTGTGTGTGCATCCCCCAAACCTTGCAGTGTGAATTATTTTTGGTTTTTTTTATTGCAAGCATTGAGTTTAACAAGCTAGATAAGCCCATAAAGACTGCCTGGGGTTAGGTTGTCCTGAGAAAATTCAATGAAGACATAAGGACATTCAGGAAGATTCTGAAGATTTGAAAAGGATTTCAGTGGGCAAGGCTTAGGGAAAAAAAAAAAAAAAGTTGTGTCACACACTTCCTGGGGTGGGGGCTGTTAGACATTTAAACCAGAAAAGAAAATCTGCAGTGCCTTCCCTTCCTATTTAAGACACTGCATCTTAGCTGGGGCAAATATTTCTGAAATTTTATTTAGCACTTTTTAGATTTTGTATGATGTTGCTAATGAGACATTTCTTCTTAGGTGCCTGTGAGGTCTGCATTACAGAATGGAGGAAAAATATAATTAGAGGAAAAAATTAGAGGTAAAAATATAGTTTTCAGTTTAAGATACCACTTTGAATGATGTCGGACTTGAAATGGAGAAGACCAGAGAATACCATCTTCTGTTTACCAAGGGCAATATTTTAGCAATCTAGATGGCTGCTGCCACTCATGCAGCTGTATGGTAGAAAAATGACAGCCTCATCACACATTTGACTGCATCCTGGACTTTTTTTTCAGACTTTAATATCTGATCCTTGATCAAGGTGGCAAATGTACTACTGTTGCGAATCCCCTAAATACATTTATATCTAATTTGTAGCAAGGATATATTTCTGATTATGTCTTTAATCTATCAACTGTGGTTGTACTTTTTGGTGCTTGTCTTCATAAATTAACTTAGAAATCTTTTACATGAAATAAAAAGATCTTCTAATCTAGCAATTAACATACAGTTCCAACCTGGGAGTAGTACTAGATATGCTTCTAGAGTTTGTGCAGAATGATGCATAACAGTGCATCCTCGAAAATATCTATCTTTGTGTGTATATGTAGCATACTGGTAATCAAACATATTTTCAAGGAAAAGGAAGGGTTTTTTATAGACAATTTCTCTGTCTTTCTTAGAGTCTAAAAAGACAAATTTAATGCTAATATTGAATATAATGACAGATTAATAAATGTTAACATCCACAATGTTATAAGCTTTTGGAGCCCTAAATTGACACTTTTCTAACTTCCATAATCCTTCTGAGAACTCCTATTTGCCACCTTCTCAGTGTCCAGTGACAATTGTCATGAGTTAAATATTCCTTTGATTAAGTAGTTTCTTCAAACAAAAAATTAGCCTGATAATTTATTTCCTTCTTCTTCATGTATTTTATAAGTAGTACTTGAGTATATTCTGCAAACTTTTTACACACGTGATTTTAGAACTACTAACCTTACTTCCCCAAGTTCCCACATCTAACCAGCAAACACTTCACTGTATCTTGTCAGTTCCATCCTACATCCTCCTGGGAAACAGTAACCCAAGCTAAAAGCACGGACACATGATGAATGGTGAAGTGGCATGGTTATATTTTCTTTTTCTTCTCTATTCCATTCTTAGAGGGCTTTTTGTTTCTACATTTCCCCCATTAGTGAGCATTCACCTGTTGTAGTGAGTTCTCTGTGTGCAATGGCTCCTGGATCTCTTTCCCAACTACTAAAAGCAGATTCACTGTCTGTCACTGTGTGTGAACAGTCAGAGGTGCACTATTTTGTAGTTACCTAACACTGAATTTTATCTGCCAATCATCTTTAAGTACTGCTATCCTATTTGTGACAAGTGACAAGTTAGTGACATTTGTTCTGTTGTTTCATTTTTATCCTTCTTTTACAGGTAATGTAGAGCTATGTTGAACTGTGTAAGTTCCAGTCCAAACATTCAGGTGATCCCTGTAATACCTGCCTTCCACTGTTTGCAATAGATCACTTACATCTATAGTTTTTTTCCTGCCTTAGCTAGTTGTTATTCTGAAAGAAGACCATAGCTCTTACTGAAGGGATCCACTGTTTCTTTAATACTTCTGGTAATAAATAAATAAATAAAAGCTTGTCAATTTAAATATGTCGTACCAAGTATGTCTTCGCCCACAACAATCTTGGCCACTCCAAATACTCTTCTGTTAGGTCAGCATACAGAAACTGCATGTGATATTTAACCATCTGTTTAATAATTATGTTTATTATATTTGATATTAACTTTCTTTGTTCAAATGATAGATGTAATTTTTTTAATTACTCTAGGAGACATTTTAAAGATAGATGCTACATTTTTCATCTTTTATTCTTTGGGGACCAACACTATTATCCCACAAATGCATTTAGGGCATGCGGCATGACCTTCCTTTGGAGCTACTTGTTCACTCTTCCTGCTCCTGACAATCCATTACCACCCAGTTTGTCAGTAGGGTTTTAAACCTTTTTCTGCATTGGCACATTATTCCCTATTTACTGGAATACTGCTGAACATGCTACTCACAGGCCCTTAGTATTTCTCTTTAATTTTGTACTTTAAAAATACTATATAATGGCATATTTAGACTTCATGGTTTGTAACATTGCAGGTGAATGACTAGACTGCTGGCTGGGCAGTAAGGTAAAGTATCTGAATGAGACTTCAGAAATGACAGAAGACAAGAGGAGTGGAGAGAAGAAGATGCAATGGCTACTAATGGCGTCCGAGTTGCACAGAGTTGCACACATCACCATGAGGAAAGTCTGGATTACACAGATGGTAAAGGAGGTGCCATGAAAGAGATGGATGAAATCTGCGATGGGAGGTGATGAGGGGGGCAGCTTTATGGAGTGCACAGAGCCTTGAAGAACCAGAAGGGACCAATTAATGTTTTCAGGAATACCACATAAGGCTGAGGTACACAGTATTTGAGGTTCAGCCTCAGCAGTTATGAGTACAAGGGGACAATCAGTTCCCTAGTCCTGCTGGACACACTGATTCCTGATACAGGCCAGGATGCTACTGGGCACCTGGCACACTGATGGCTCATATTCAGCCAGCTGTTGACCAGCCACTCTTCCCCAAGCTGGTAGAATTTCATGCAGGACTTGGAACTTAGTCTGCTTGAACTTCATCCAGTTGATTTTGGCCTGTTAGTCTAGCCAGTCCAGATCCCTCTGTAGAGCCTTTCTCCAAGATCTCTCCTGTCCAGTTTAGTGGCATCTCAAAACTTACTGAGGGTGCATGGAATCCCCTCATCCAGGTAATTGATAAAGATACAAAAAAGAACTGGCCCCAGTATTGAGCCCTGGGGAACAACATTGTGACCAGCCACCAGCTGGATTTATCTCCATTTACCACAACTCTTTGGGCCCAACCATCCAGACAGTTTTTACCCAGAGAATAGTACTTCTCCAGGAGAATGCTGTGGGAGACAGTGTTAAAGACTACTCGGGTCCAAGTAAGCAACATACACAGCCTTTCCTTCATTCACTAAGGGGTCATGGATATATGGTTATTCAAGAAGGACCTTCCTTTCATGAAGTTGTGCTGATTGGGCCTGATCACCTGGTTGTCCTGTATGTGCCACATGATGACACTCAAGATGTTCTGCATGCGTTGGTGTAGATGCTCTTCAATTAGGCTACTAGGTAGATCTTGCTACCTTTTTCTAAGGAGAAGCCCTAATTTCTATGTGACAGTTCTCAGGCATTTCCATGTTTTCTAACCCATCAATAACCCTTGTGTCTGTGCTGCAGCGTGGATCTCCACTCCCTATGTCTGCTGAGATGGCAAACTGAAGGACCTCACTAGAACACCATCCCTCAAACATTGGCGTGCTGTCCCCAGGCTTATCTAGTGAGCCTGGTTATATCCCCTTCCCTCTCCAAATCTAGTTCAAAGCTTTTTCAGTTAGCCCTGTTACCTTTCGTGCAAAGACCTTTTCCCTCATTGAGACAGGTTCACCTTGTCCATTGCCAGCAGGCCTGGTGTTGTATAGACTGACCCATGATCAAAAAACCCCAAACTCTGCTGTTGGCACCAGTCTTGCAGCCAGGTATTGATCTTATGGCTCCTCCTGGTTTTTATCTCATCATTCCCTGCCACTGGAAGTATTGAGGATAATACTGCTTGTTTCATAAATATTATCCAAACTTTGGGTTAAGTTGATAAGAACCCTCGATAAATTATGTTTTGGATATAATGACCAGTACAGGCCAGGTGGAGTAAAACAACAGTAAAACATGAGACATGCTTTCTATCAGATTCCTAATTTTAATTTTCTCTTTTTTAAAATGGTGATCAGCCAGTGTATATTTTAATCATGAGCCATTTATTAATTTGGTAAAATAATTCAGATTTCAGATTAAGGCATTTAAATCTCTACACTTGTAATTAAAGAAAATTCTTTGTAAAATCTATACTCCTGTAAGCCAATGGAGGGTATGCTCCTGTCAATCAGCTTTTGAGTATTTGTCAAGTGGCTAATAAAATTCTTTTTTTTTCTCGTCTCTCCCCTTCTTCCTTCATGCTTTATATTTTTCTTTTGGTTATGTTATGTTCTCAAATTTTGAACTTGATGGTTTTGAATTTCCAGTTCCTGACAATCATTAGTCCAAGCACATCACTGTATCTGCCACCCTCGTAGCACGACTGACAGCTAAAAGCAGAAATGGCATGGGCTAAATTAGCACCACAGACAAGAAGGCTGGTAGCACAGTTAAGAGAGACTAAAGAAAGCTGTAGAAATATTAATTTTAGCATGTGACTGAAAGCTCATTTAAGAACAAAAGAAAAAAAACCCACAACATGGAGGAAGATCAAAATTATATATCCCACTATTGGGCAAAAATAGTATGTACAAGTTGCTGTCTTCTGCCCTGATCTTACTGCCATGGTTGAAAGTGTTCAAGTCCTCACACTTCAAAGAACCTGAAGTATACCCAAGATTTTAAAAGGTTAGAATATTTCTTGACTGCAGGAAGAGGAGAAAATATGTTGTTTTATTCATGCTTTCAGACATTGCTAGCTTCACTTCCCATTTGCTGAAACTTGTTTAGTAGATCCTTTTAAATAAACAAAACAGTTGGTGTCATATATTGCTGCATGCCAGAAACTCCATTAGCAACAGGCTTACTGTTGAAATAATGATTGGTCCATTACAGTACTTCTCCAGTTGTAATACAGCAGCTCCGTCTGTCATTCAAACACATGCATAAAAATATAAATTAATTAAAATGCCCAACCCTATCAATATTACTATCTCGTGTTCTCACTGCTCATACCAATACATTTCTCTGGAGAAGAGTTTTGTATTATGTAAGCTTCAAAATATCACCTGATACTTCAAACTAGCCACTAAAATTTTCAAAGTACACTGGAGGATTAGATACTTCGTGAGGAATTCTGAAAATATCAAACGCCTTTGTTAGGGGATCAAACAAAACACTAAACAAATTAAAACCAGAGACCTAGCAAGAATCAGAAGAGTAATGATAGTTGGCTGAACTCTAGTAATTTCATTAGTTAAAACTTTGTCAATGAAAATTAGGGGATACAGACTTACTGACTTAACTGCTCCTAAGACTGACAGAGGAAACCAATTATCTCTTCCTAGGTATCTGTCAGGATCCACAACCTGGATAAGACTTAATTTGGCAGAGTTTAAACCCCCTTTCTTTCCAACCAAACCTCAGATCACTCTGGGTGGCTGGGGGCAGCTGGGCTTAATCCCCGAGTGATGTCCAATTATTAGGTGCTTTACTGCAACCAGAACTCTCGGAGAACAGAATTAAGACTCAAAACAGAGTCAAGCTTCAAGTTACTTTATTTGACTCACAATAAACATGCAGGAAAAGGGAGGAAGAAAGAGAAAAGGGTGGAAAAGAGAGAGATGGAGAGAGAGAGATAGAGTTGAAAAGAGGAAAAGAGAAAGAGGGGCTATATCTACCACCACGGAGCTACAGCGTCCCATCAGTCAGATGACCTCAGGTCTGATGGCAGAGAATTCTTTGGGTCCAATGTAGGGGGAAAGTTCCTCGATGCCTCTATGCCTTCTTGGTTTATTCTTGTGACGTCTTGTTCCTTCATTGCTTGCTCCCTCAGGTTGCTTCATTCTTGGTTGCTTGTTCTCCCCTTGCTTGGTTCCTCAGTTGCCTGACCTTCTTTCTATGGCTGAATGTTCCTTTTTTTCTGGTCATCCTTGGCATAGCCACACCTTCCACCTGGCTTCAGGGTTTGAATGTGTGAATTGCTCCTGATGTGTGACTGGCTCCCTATGTGGCTCCTAATATCTTTTGGGTGGGATGCGGAAGGAATGCTCTTTTAATGTCTTCAGGGTGGCTTGTTGCATAGCACAAGCCTTGTTCTTGGCACAAGCCGCTTTAAGCCTGATGGGTGGTGGTGATATGGTGTGGTAGGAATGAGGTTTGGTAGGTGAGAGGAAAAAAGGGGGTATGGTTCTGTTGGCAATTATTAAGGCATATTTCCAGTACCTTACAGTATACCACCAAGAGGAGGAAATTAAAAAAAATAAAATTAAAAAAAACATTCTCAGGTGACATGTCAGAATGAAGGGGGTGAATGCCTAAAGAGAGTTGTGACTTATTATTGGATGCAGAAGGGAAGTACATTTTGGGAGTGAGTATTTTTTATTACAGGTTGTTTCGGAGAAGGACCAAAGGCAGGGAAAGTGGAGGAACAAGCATGGAAAAACAGAGGGAAGTGGCAGTAAAAAGAACCAGATACGTGTAAATAGGTACCGCTCATCACACTTGAGTGAGAGGCCTGCATCTGCTCAGTGCAGTCTGTTCCACTTTTTTATCAAATCCTAATCCTACCTCTCATTTGGGTGGGTGCTCTGTCTATTCCAAGCATGTGTGAAGACTCATGAACTTCAATAAGGACAAGCCAGCAACTAGAAGAGGAGGTCTGAGCACCCACTGCTTTAGTGGGACCGTGAAACACCTATGAGTTGAAGGTCCAGGTGCCAGTATCTGGAAGAGAGAGTTGCCTGGGGCCAGGTAATAGACTGCATTTTGGAGAACAGCTCCTGAAAAAATGTGGGTGGGAGGTAGAAAGTGCGGTGTAGGGTGGGTGTGTGTGCAGGATTAGAGAATCTGTGCTGTTTCTGTTTATGTAGATGTTTGTAAAGGTGTTGTTTCTCTCCCTGTGTTAACTTTGTGGTTGGGGCACATGCAAGCGTGTGTGAGTGTGCATGTGAGTGTGTGCTTACACTCATTGCTGGTGGACCTGAGGACATGGAAGTGCAGCAGATGCAATATTTGGCCAGGGATGGGTGATTTCACCTTTGTCCTCAGCCCCATAACAGTTGACAATCCCTAAGACTTTCGAACTGTATTACATTATTTGTAAGTATTACACACATGATATAAAGCTTCACTGAAAAAAAAAAAAAAGTAAATTAAAACATAAATTGCTGTTTTCCCAGGCTAAATGCTTGCCTTAATATGTTGATTAACAAAGAGGAAGACATACTAAAATTCATAAGATCGTTTCAATGTTGAGTGCTGTTTCTGTATTATTTTGGTCAGATTGCAAAAATAGAAGTAACTCATCACACTAACAATGTAGTTACCTGCAGAGATTGGAAGAGTATATGTAGGAGATAACAAAATGAGAGTTAGCCAGAAAAATGCAAAACAGTGGAAAAGATAACAAAAACAGAGATAGGTGAAAGGCAAGAGAGCCTGGAAAATTATCTTGCGGTAGTGAAAAACACTGTAGCATACATATTAAAGCAGCTGCAGCAGAGTATAAGACACCAGCTAAGAAAGCCTGTGGAACTTTGGGTTGGAAATGAGGAATCACACAACAGTTGAGAAAAGAGGGTTTCTCTCTTTACTGAGCAAAACATGTAATGTACAGGATTGGGTGGCTCAGTAAACAAATATTCAAAAGAAATGGAAAGAAATTGAGAGGGCATCAACTCAGAAACAAAAAGATATCTAAGACATTAACCTAGTAAGATCTACCAGTTATCAGCTATTTAGAACAGAACATTTTTCCATAACTGTATCGACTAAGATCTATTTCTGATACACCTTGTTCTTCCCAAGACTGTTTTCATCACACATGAGGAAAGAAAGTGATTATTATAAAGTTAAAACATTTTGACCGCAAAAATGTATTCTCTTGCTTATAGGTCACTCTAGACATTAAGAGGTAGTTTTCATGACTTGTCATAGTTCTAAATTACTCTGATACAAATATGCCAGCAGTATTTTCTGCTATTATGATTGCTATATGTTTCTATATGTGTAAGAATTTTACATACACACATAAGGTATAGAAATTAAGGGAAATATTTTTCCATTCCAAATGTCATATAAGATCCCTATCGACTATGTTTTTATACCTAGTACCTTTAATTTAAATTAATTAATAAAATAATAAATTATAAAAATTGAATAATAAAATCTAAATAATAAAGTTTTATTCCACAAGGGCATTAATTTTTTGAATGGCAAGATTGGAAAATCAGAAAAGTATTTCTAAAATTCAAAAGTTAATATGTGTTTCTTTCCTATTTTGTTTGCATTTAAGTAGTGGCTATGAAAACCGTATAATTTAATGGTTTTAATCAAAACTATTTTAATCAAAATCTTGAACTCTCATCTATGAGAGTTCCTTAAGGAGCTCCTTAAGGATTGATTATTTAAAAGTTCAGAAAAATAACTATGTCCCAATTAAATTCTGCTTGTATCTTCAATATGATTCAAAAGTATTTGAGTAAGATCTTGCAAAGGAAAAAGATGGAGTTTAATTTTCAGACTTTGGAAATTTCAGATTTGTCAATAGAACAGACTGGTTTGGGGAAAGAATGAGAAACTCATGACCTAAAGAACACATTCTTTCTCAACACATAAAATTTATTTGTTTACTGGCTTCAAATGTTTTTTGTATAATCTATAATAATTCCTAACAAGCAGTTTGTTAATTTTGAACTTATATGACATTTTGCATTCTCTGCATACCCAGTTGGGACTGATTGAAAAAGTTACATTTCTGTGGTTTGTTACCCCTATAAACAGGAAATTTCAATAAAAAAAAAAAATTCTCAAAATTCAAAATATTATATAAAAACATATGTTAGAAAAAGAGATTGTAAGAATCTGTGGCAGATAAGAATGTCTGCTTCACAGAGGTGATCCCATCAAGGACCGCTTCAGTGCAAAGGGGACAGATATTAAAAAAAAGGGGAAGCGATAAACAAGAAGACCCAGAGGCATGAAGACAACAGATAAGGGATAGCAGTGACAGCATCAAGAATGACCATTGGTAAATTCGAGGCACAGCTTTGGAGAGGAATAGCTTGTGCTTTGTAACTCTTAAGTGGGAAACAAGAGTACAGGGATTTGGGATTTTTGAGGGGAGTGTCAATGGGATTACAGAAAATTTTGGAGGGAGCATATAGGGGAAAAGGGATGGAAAGAGCAAAGGGAGAACAGGCAAACAGGGTGCTATATAAGATGGTCTGGCCATGGGTAGCTGGAGCAGGGCAGCAGACACAGCTTGAGTGCCTGGTGTTGGATGCTGGCAGGGTACGAGTTTATCTCCCCAAAACCAGGTGCGTGAGGGGTGCATATGTGTCAGTTTCAGCAAACTCCACACTGGACATGCTGATTACCTGGAAATCCCAAGTCTGGGCGGGGGTAACTGGTAGGCAGAGGAACAGCCATTTACAATATCCGTTAGCAGAATACATGGGTGTAGTTATCTATTATCAGTTGTATCTCTTATTACCTTTGAAAATGATAATTTGAAGGAGTTGGAGGAACAAACTTAGCCCATGTAAAATATTAATGTTAAGCCCTTAGATTCTAGTACTTTTGGGGATTTCATTCAGCCTTTTGTGTTTTTGAAGACATGTATTATACAATTTATTACATTATATTCTAAACATTTTTAACACTAATTGATTTCACAAGCTCAAATGCATTACTAATTTTAGGGTTTTATTTCTTCAGGTAATTTTATGTATTTTAAAGTCAATAAACACCTTCATTTATTCCAAAAGTCCTGTCACCCAGGATGTTTTTTCTAATATTATTTTACTCTCGTATACTAGACTTTCACAGAGGAATTAATTTCATTTTCTACCCATCAAAAAATCAAAGCAGGAGCTCAGGGACCATTCAAGTTTATTCTAGAACAACTAGCAGGAATTTGCCACATTTGCCAAATGTTCTGGAAGCAATTACTTGCTAACCTTGCATTGTGTGAGTAAATCACCGAAATTCTCTGAGCCTGTCCTCACATGAATCTGTTTAATACCCATAGGCACTGAAGGGCAGACGGTTGCCAGTACTTGTGTACCATTGCATAAGGAATGGTGCAGTTACAATAATTTGCACTACTGTAGTGTCAAGGAATTAGTCTTGAATTGTAAATTATTCCTGCTAAATGCTACGCAACTGTAACAGATAGTCCTTGTCTCAGAGACTAGAATCCTTGTATAAACTGAAGATGCAATTGACTGCCACACACTACCAAGAAAAGTAAGGAAACATTAAGATCATTGATGTAATTTTATTACACTTGTAGTCAGCTAGTTGTCAATTTTAAGGGCATTATAGCAACACAGAACCATCATATTCAAGTAAATTATAGGAGGAACAATCCAATGAGTGTTTCTTAATGAGAACTATAACATAATAATCTCTTCAAGGCCTCCCCATCTCAAGTAACACTAAATAAAACCTCGAGTGATCTAATGAATTACTCCTTACTGAAGTCTTACCATATCAGCAAAGCAGAATGTCCAAAGCCATATCAGTTTTCATCCTGGCACATACTCTAAGACCAGAACTCCATAAACGTGATTCCTTCTAACATTTCCTATTCTGACATTTGTTTTTACAAAAAAACATAAAAGGAAACCAGAAGATATCCATATCCCTGCATGACCTATTTTATTTACTAGATCAAAAAAACCCCACACCCTGTGTGTGTTTTTATGCACCTCTTATTTCTCTTCAATCTATTAATTTTGCAAAGGTCCAGAGATTCCCACAACATATATACATATGAAAACCTGTAAGTATACAAGCATAAATAAAGATTTTGTGCTTAATTATGATCTTTTTCAAGGTACTTGCCTTTTGGGGGAAAAAGTGGAAGACTCAGAAGTTTATGATATGCATGAGATCTGAAACATAGGCAAGATTGCCATGTGCATAGCTTGATTTTTTTTTTACAAAAGTAGGTTTCTCTCTATTAGCAGAATTCAAAATCCAATGATTTTTCTGCTTTCTGAATGTATCTTAAAAATTAAGGAAGATGAATATGTAGATATCTTGAATCCTGAACAGAAGAGATAATCCAACTTCTTTTGAGAGATGTAAGTCTATTAAAAAAATTATTAAAACCAACTGAAATATTAGTGTTGTACTGAAGAACAAGGAGAACTGGGTTATTTTATTCATGTAACTATGTTTAAAAAACTGGTTTATGGGGTTTTCTTGATTTAAAAAAAATCTATGCCTCTGTCTTTGGATTTCTAAAAGTTAAATGGTCACCTTAGACTCCCTTTGACGGCAGCAGGAGGAACTAAAAAAATCTTAAGATAATTAGTCTCCATGATTACATGCACATATTTTAGGATGAGAAGAGTGACTTCCTGGTAGTTATAACTTTTTTCTATGGACTATTAGGAGACTCTATAATGACTAACATATATATGTCGTGTTTAGCCTACCAGGTCACGGGAAAAGAATTTCATCATTATTTTTCTATAAATTTTCAAATTAATTTTTAGGAGTTTTAACCTATAGTATAATATCTTCAATTATTAATTATAATTTCTGTATTTTCTAGCATTCACATTGTTTATCGTCATGAGGTCTGTAATTTTTGTTATGGTTCTCATTCAAAACCCTTGACTTTAAGTACACTAAGGATCTACTTTTTATTGTTTGAAAAGATATTCAGTATAATATATATAAAAACCAGTTACATTTAGTGGATTTTCCTTCAGTAGTCTTCTTTAAATAACATTTGTTCATCCACTGTCTCAAGGAATGAATTGCTCCTCTTATTTCCAGTCACAGAAATAACCTCTGTAAAACTACTTCACTTCTTATGAACCCAAAGGTATGTAAAGCTCACAATATATTTACATTTCATTCAGTTAGTGTAATTAAAGTGTTAATAAAATCTCACTCAAAACAATCTGTCAGAGAAAGAACCACTGATTTAATTTTTATGGAGCACCCTGTACACCGCTAATCTTCCATTCATGTAATAAAGTAAAGAATGTGCATTAGGAGGCTGAAATGTTGGTGGATTTATCCACCCACAAAACCCTCAAACACCTCCTGATGTGCATTTTAATAAGCTTTACCATATGCCCTTTTATTTTGCTACTTTTATTATTATATCACATTTTTGTGTTACAGCCAAATATGCTACTTAGTAACAATGCTATTGATAACAGAAATACATGGAGAAAATAAATACTGAGCATGAGGCATTAGGATTTGATACTTTTTCCTTAATGACACAACAGCACGAAGAATTTACCAGACTGCTCATGTTTTTTTCTGGTTGGTTGATTAGTTGGTACGTTGGTTGTTTTGGGGATGGTTTCTTTGGCTTTGCTTTTGGTCTTTTTGGTCTCCTGTATCTAATGTGACTAGAAACTAAGTTCTTGATCTCCTGATGTTGGATTTTCATCTCATAATGCTTTAAAGCTGATGACATAGACACATAAAAAAAGGACAGGGAGTTAAAAAAGAAACAGGGTTTGCTTTTAATAAGAAGCTTATAGAGGACAATGATGTTGAAGAAGGAGGAAAGAAAAGAGACAAGGTCATCAGACACAGAGAGTGACTTTATAACTCTCACAGCAGCTTCCAGTCTTAAAGTGAGGAAAGTTAAGTGTCAGGTTAACACTTCAGTCTCATGAAAAAGAACAATTCACTAAAGGAAGAAAACCTTAAAAGTCTTGAACAAAGTAAGCCTGGTTTTGTTGGGTTTTTTTTGTTTTGTTTGTTTGTTTGTTTTGGTTATTTTTGTGGGTTTTTTCCATGCAGTTGTATACTTATTGGGTTTAATCTGTATCTAGTCATACCGAGAATTAAGTGTATTTTCATAGAACTTCTATTCTTGAGATAAATATCCTTCATGGTTTTTTAACTTGATAAAAGTGTCTTACATCTGCAGAAGATGTTGTAATAAAATTACCTCAAAGTCCATAATTAACCTAATGTTTGGTCTAGAGAGCTCAGGATAGTTGTTGCTTAGAAGTAGTACCAAATAAAAACTATAGAGTTAGTAGCTAAATACTGTTCAGAATCAACATTAGGGTTTTGTTTTGCTTAGCTTTTTGAATCAACATAAAGAGGTTTAAGACAAAGTAACCCAGTATGTATCCACAAACGTTTTTGACAAATAAGGAATAGTTTTTTAGTTTTCCTGAAAACATACTATTACCTTACCTTCCCCCTCCCTCTCCCCCGTTCTCCCTTTCCCCTCCCCCTTTCTTTCCATCACTGGCCATCTCTTTTATGCACAAGCATCATCCAAGGAAAGTCAGTAACCTAATCTGTGCGACACCTATGACATTTTTCTTTTCCAGATGAAAATCTGTGTAAAATGTTTAGCTTCCTGGGTTCAGAGATGATCATATCATCAGTGTTAGGATTGCCTTCTAGGAACCATACCAGAAAATACAAGATCTTTCCTTATAAGCTTTGCTTTTCTGATAGTTTAGACTTATCACAGCTACAAAATGAATACCCAGCACAGACTGGAGGATTCTTATGTCAAAAACACAACATTTAAAGAACATGTTTTTAACTATTTTCTGAAAACAAATCAGATTTCTGTATCCTGGTTCTGGTGCTTGAGCAGTTAATCTCTGCAGCAATAATAAAATAATTTAGACTATTTATAAAAAGATGGTCACTTGACCCTACACCAAGCATTCTAGTTGAACTTTGTGATTCCGTGCCTACTCATTTTTAATTGTAAAACTTGAGTACATAGAATAAAACAAACTGTCTTTGTAAGCACACATAATCCTTTCTATGTAAATGTTACACAGTAGTCCTACTATTTTTAGTTTATTTCTTCAAGGAAGTGTAGTAAGACCCAGGAAAGTGTGGACTGCTTTAACAGAGTGGTTTTGAAGAGCTTTACATTTCTGACTCTCTAGGTGTAACTCAGATGGCACTTCAGAAAGAAAAAAAACAACAACCAAACCACAAAGGGTTTGTTTTTTTTTTTAAATACATTGCCATTGTTTTCATGTGTACATTCTAGCATTCTACATTTTTTTCTTTAATTCAAGAGTGGTAAAAACCAAAAGCTTTTCTACCAATGATTGTCATCAGAAATTTCCCAAAGGAATTTAAGTGAGAAATCTCTTTATAGGCATACCACTTGAATTTGCAAGGGAATCCTGTACAAGACTGAACAAACCTGATATATTTTAAAGCTGTTAGCAAGTTACATGCTGGGTCCAATATCTCCATATTTACTGTTCTTTCAGCTCTGCAAAAGGTCTTGATATAAACAAAACAAATTCTCTTTAAAAGTATGACAAAAGAGTTGATTTATCAACTACTTGCTTTTCTACATTTTCCTTTAAGCCTTTCAACAGAAATTTGCTTATTCATAACTTATTTAGTACTTCTTTCTGTATAATAGAGATGGCTAGAATATATTGAGCCTCTATCCAATGGAAAATGGAAATGGAAACCCCACTTTTCACATAAAAAACCAATGGGGAAACCATTCATATTCTTCTTTCCTTTCAGAGACTGAAGACTGAAATTCCTTGGCCAAGGATGTCTCAACTCCTAATCACAGACCAATCACCAAGCTCCTTCCTTGATTTCCATAAGTGCCAGTCTTCAATGATACACGGTAGCTTTGAAATGTTATGATCTGAACCACGCAGAAACACACATGTCCCACTTCAGGTCCCATGTATATTGGTTATGGCTCATGATATATGCCTTGCAATTACTTAAGTACTCCTTATCCATGTCTTCCTCCTTAATGGATTGTTATGTTGCTTTATTAAAGTCCAACTTCTACATATACATATTTAGCTCATATATCCATATGGGAGAAAATAAATTTCTATGACTAATTACAACTCCCTTTTTTTTAGTGTCATGTTTGCTGTATCATTAAGTCTTTTCAATTAGGCTGACAGAAGATGATTGCATATTCTTAATAACCTGGTATGCTAAACCTTTTGATAGATCATTATTTTTTAAGTTCTCTTGTTCCAGCAGTGAGGGTATCATGTTCTATTTGGAAATCCAGATTTTGATCTTACTTTTCTTTATGTGTTTTAGACCCTTATGAAGCCTTAGTGACTTTTTACAAAATGACAGAAGATCATTCTCTAATATTGTATGCCTTTGCTTTAGGAAACCATATCTTTGTTATTACCTCTTAACATATATCTCACCCTTATTAGATTCAGCAGATTCTGAGTCCTAAAAAATGTTATTTCACACTATTAACACATTTTTGCCACAAAATGTTTACCTATTCAAGTAATAAATTAGGAATGCCAAAATACATGGCAGGATAATCAAACTGAATTCCTTATATTGCCCTGTTTATTTGTAGCAAAACAGTGGTGGGTTTGATCATATTTTCAGTTCAGAAAATCAGATCTACCTACCTATAGACAAAGTGGTTTGTACTTTCAATTATGAAATTGAAAGGAATTATTATTTGCTAGAGGATATTATATTAATTAAACATGTAAAGTAATTAGTTATTAGTTTCTAAAGGGCTAACCTTTGAGAATATCCTTTATTCATTGCTACCAATAATTGTTTTATATTGTCTTAACTTTTACAGTCTCATGTCTTTCAACTTCAGTTTTTTCATATTTTCAAGAGCCTGTAGTTAGGTATTCCTTTTCTTCGGCTCTTTATGTCACCTACTATCTCTCCCTTTGTTCATTTAGGAAATGATGGCTCTGTAGTGAGGTGCTGGATTCTCTGAAGAACTAGCTACAAAGCTGTTTCTTTATAAATATACATTGCAAAAGATGGAAGGTGTTTTGGTTGTGGTTTTGGATTTTTTTTTGGGGGGGAGAGAGTTTGGTTTTTCTCCTCAGAACTAGCCTGTATTGGATTTTGTGTTGGTTTTTGAAAAATTATCTTCACTACGTCTCTAGGACTGTTTGAATCTACATTTATTAGAAATTTTGGGGTTTTTCTGTAAATCTTTATTAGCCTGGGAAATCAGCCTCAAATATGTTTATCTTAAACTGTTTAAATAGCTTTTGAATCTGTGGTTACAGTATTTTATTCCTCTTGTCCTTGGTTATTACTCAGAGATTTATTATGTAACTAGGTTTTGAAACAATTTGCTTAGGAAGAAGTCATTTTACTTTTCCTTTATGTGGTTTACCACATAAGCTTTATACTTCACTTGCTCTGATGATAGACAAAGCCTTCAAATTATCAGTATTGCATTTTTTTTTCTTGGAAAAAGAGATGTCATGACTGCCTATCAGCACACCCTCAGGAAACACACCAACTTTTATGCCTCTCTTAAGGTCAGCAATACTGTGGATCTGCAAGGATTATTAATAAACTTGCAATTGCCTTTAAACCTTCAAAGTGCTGTATATATCATAGCTCACCATCACTGTACCCATGGGAACCAGCTGATGATCTGGAGAAAAGGTTGACATATAAAAAAATAATAGTAGGGGAAAAAAAAAAAGGCTCCCAGTCAAAATTAATTGCTACAATTTCCTGAAATTAATTTCTTTACTGTATATTTCTTTATCAAGTGTTCACTTAAAATCTAAAAGGAACAAGCAAAACATTGGGAGATAGTGGTTCACAAACAGAATGAATATAGTTTTCACTCTTCTGGCTAAGAGATCATGTTAGGTGAGTTAGACTGAAGCTGGGTGATGGACACTGATCACAGGCTGGGAATCACTATCTGGAAAGGACCGGAATTCAGGTGACATTTTTATTTAGTAAAACACTGGCACCCATGCTTAAGAATTCTTGCTGTGCTAAACTGAAATGGCCTAGTAACTCGCCCAGTGGTCTCCCTAATCTCTGATGCAGGAAATTTCCCTTTCCAAATGCTAATAAACTGAAGCCTCCTGGTATCGTGTATTAGTTAAGGTGCTAAAGTGTTTTGGTGTGAGCAACTCTATACCAAAAGATCATTAGTTTTCTTATGTCCTGGAAGTAAATATCGGTGTGCAACTCTCTAGATTCATACCTGAATTTGTGTTTTGTGATAAAGCCTAAATATTCTATAGAAAAAAAAGAGGGAAAAAAAAAAAAAAA
>VZTU01029915.1:7750-72640 GCA_013400835.1 Zapornia atra
AAGTCCAGGTAGATGACATCGGTCACCTTCCCTTTATCTACCGACGCTGTCACTCCAGCATAGAAGGTCACCAGATTGGTGAGGCACGACCTTCCCTTGGTGAAGCCGTGCTGGCTGTCCCGGATCACATGCTCTTCCCTCATGTGCTCCAACAGGTCATCCAGGAGGATCTGTTCCATGATCTTCCCAGGCACAGAGGTGAGGCTCACCGGCCTGTAATTCCCTGGCTCTTCCTTGCTCCCTTTCTTATAAATGGGAGTGACGTGACCTTTTTTCCAGTCCCCAGGGACCTCTCCTGACAGCCACGACTTTTCAAATATGATGGAGAGCGGCTCGGCAACCACATCAGCCAGCTCCTTCAGGACCCTGGGATGCATGTCATCCGGCCCCATAGACTTGTAGACATTCAGTCTCATGAGGCGGTATCGGACTTGCTCTGCTCTTACAGGTACCAGTAAACCTTATATTGTGTAAGTTGTTTCAAGATACCCACTGTTCTTTGGCCAGTGGTCATGAACTGCTGTGCTTGATCTCTGAGCCTGTGTATTTAAAGGCTCCCTTTGCTAGCTGGTCATTCTCAGATTTATGTTTTTTTCCTGGCCAACAGTATGTTCATGAAAACTTTGCCTCTCCCTGATCTTTGTAACTGTGGCGAGCTAATAATGTGTGGTGAGAGCAGTGCTGCTTTCCTGTGCATGCTGGAGCTCCTGAGCCCAGCACTGACTTGCAGAGCTCTCCCCTTTAACCAAGGGACAGCTGAGCAGTTTGTGAGTAGCACTGCAGTGTCGGAGGTGGCTATGCTAACAGCTCAGTATTACTGGCAGGAGAGGTCTTACTCCTGTTCTTAGCTCCTGGCGTTGCAATTCTGCTGTTTCCCTTGAGCTGATTCAACTCACTAACTCAAAACTATCTATCCCCATGTTACATTGTCATCATTGGCTGAAAGGAGGTTTGGAGGAATACAGCCTTTATTTTGCAATTTGATGTTGCAATACCTGTGAATGTTGCATGCTCCACGGTGTTGCAAGAGATTCCCTTGAGCAGAACTCGTTGAATTTGGTTTGTAAAGGCTTCTTTTAAGTGTGGACATTGGAAGTTGTGAAATTACCCATTATTCAATGCATGCAAAGTAACAAGATATTTGCTAAACTATTTTGTTACAACTGATTTTGGATTTTGTAGAGGTGGCTTTTCCTCCAGCTATGCCCATGCCCAAGTTCCAGAACAATTTTAATTCTCTGAGCGCTGTCTCTCCTGAGCTCCTTTGTTATATAGTTCAACACTTTAATAAGTCTAATTTTCTGTAGAAGTGCAGATGTTGGAGACCTCAGCACTTTCTCCCTCTGCAGCCCTGGTGTAGCAGGCAGTTGCAGAGTACCCTCAGGATGACTGAATAAACCTGGGAATTGTCTCTTTCCCCCAAGTGATCTGCTGTTGCTATCCACCTTTCAAGATTTAGACTACCCCCATGGAGAACTTCTGAAAATTTTTGCAGTGAGCTCCAAGAGTGTTTTCTGCATCATGGACATTTTCCAATCAGTGATGTTATTTTTAAACTCTGCCATGTCATCAGCTAGTCATGTATCTTATTGCTTCACAGACCTTGTGGCCTGCTCGTGCCTGCAGACACAGCTAGTACAGGCTAGGGTGAGGGTAATTTCTCCTCTTCTGCCTGCCTCTTCCCCTCTTACATCCCCAAGGTCTATTTCTAGCTGGGAACATGGGCTGATTGGAAAGGACAGGTGACAATATGTGGCTATGTATATGATAGTTCCTCCTTCAATCCAGGCAGCTCTGCTAGGTCTCTTCCTCGATTACGTCTCTTCTCTGAATCTCTTCTGTAACCCATGGTGCTGCTTCTTCCCACACTGGGGCTTTCAGCTCTAAAGGTGCTGTTAATTTTCTTGGGAATTATTTAAAAAGGAATTATGATTTTTTCCATTATACACCCAAAGTGTTCTTTCTTTGAAAATCCTATGTGTTACACCTCACGTGGGCTGTGAGGTCATTTGTTTAACATTTTGGTTCTCTTCCTTGCCTTCCCACAGAAATGCAGTTCATCAGCTAGTTCAACATTTGTGCATTCATCTTCTCCTAGGGAATGATACTTATTTCTCAGTCTGAGGGTGGATAAAGTGATGGTCCCTCACTAAATGGAAACATATTTTTCCCCTCAAGAGATTTGCTTTTATCCAACTTGTTTCTTGAAGAAAGACAAAAATGCCAGAAACAGAGATGTGAGCTGAAGCAATTTGTTTGTCTGACTGCAATATCACCCATACTTCAAAGTTCAGTATGGTTGTGTGGTCAGATTGTCAGGTGCACATCCTGAGTGTGAGGAATGAAGTTTACAATGACTGCAAATGGACAAGCTTTTAAAAAAGTTAAATTGGCTAGGTCTCAATCACATTTCTCTTGGTTCTGCTCATTAAAAAACATGTTCTTACTTTCTCATGAACTCTCTTCTGGATGAAACAGAATGAATTCCATTATGCTCATCCTATGCAGGTAATAAATACTGCTGGACTCCTCTGGAAAAAATAAGTGATAAAATTCTGGTATCTTGGCCAAAGTTCTCATTTTTGCATTCAATGAAACACATTCCAAGGTGGTGGAAAAAAGAGTTTCTGGTTTGTAGAAAATGTTATTGTTGGTGGTTCTTAATTTGGCTTTGGACCTCAATTTTTAGGATCATCAGCTTTGATGTGGGAATCCAGGCTGGATCCTGGCTCATCTGGCTTCTAACCTGGGGGAGGTGTGGAACAAAGTATTTCAGGGGAACAGCATTTTCTTTTGATAAATTCTGTCAATTTAAAATGTCTAATGCTTCATACTGCTGGGCAATTTGATTGTTGTGCAGACAGAACAAAATCCTGTCTGGGACAAGGAAACCTTGTCTTTTCCCTGGATGTGGTCAGGGAGACACAAGTGCAGGAACCTCAGTATCCCCTCCAGAAAATCACCTTGGCATAGACGGGCGGTATCTCCCCTTGCAGCTGCAAGGCTGAAAGTGTAGCTTTTGTGGCTGACTGCAGCTCTGATGGTAAACGTAAAATACACTGAGGATTTACAATGAGAAACAGTGTCAATTCCCTACAGCAATAGGACTCCTAACTGCCAGCGTTTCTTAACTGCCAATTCACTTCCATAGTAACTGGGGTAAGGCCGTAGGGGAAAAAAAAATCACAAGGAACACAGCAAAATCTTAAGCCCCTTTTCTTTAGCAGCAACTGCTCTCTTCCCACAGCTGGCAGTGGAGGAGCAGACGTGAAGAGAGCCTGCAGCTTCTTTGTACCCAACATAAGGTTGGTGATGGATTTCCTCTTCTAGCAAAGGACATGTAAGGAACTCTTGCCTCTACATTGTTCCTGTCCCAAAATTTTTAGTTGGCATCATGTCACACAACCACTGCACATGCTGCCCTGCAATCAGTCGTATCCCTCTAAGTATCCCTGTGTCCCTGCACAGCATTTTCCCCAGGAGGGAAAATGCACAGTCACAGCACACCTTGGGCAGCCAGCATAGCCCATGGGCACGTGGCCTTGCCATCTATTTGCCAGGTAGCACCAAGTGTCACGTGCTGCTCTTGCTCATTGTTCTCACAGGTGATGGTGCTCAGTGTGCTGAAGGGCTGGATGGTTTTCTTCAATGAGAGAAAAAAGACTGTGATAGGATCACCGGATTAAAAGAGGCCCATATGCAAGGAAGGGGAGAGGGAGAGGAAGCACAGCCCTAAAAACTCTCTAGCAAGAATGAAAGAGGAAAATGATAGGTCCTTCTCAGGATGGCTGCTTCTTAAGAAAGCTTTCCTGTTTTCTTAGGAGTCAGTTCTACTGAGCTGGAGGGCCTTGTGTTATCTTGTGCCCAGCACAGGAGGAAGTCTAAGCATCCATCACAGAAATTGTGGGCCTCACTAGCCAATGCTCATTGAACTTTGGGTACTTTGCATTAGTTGTGCCACTCTACATGCTGCTGCTGAAGGCAATTACTTGTGAATTGGTTTTGAGACTTTCTGGCTTTTTGGGTTTCACTTTTATGGAAAAATACCTTTCTTAAAACCTTGGAGGGAAGATGTGAGAAAAGGAAAAGTGAGTGCAACTGACATTTTAACATCATTATTGAACTGTTGAGATGAGAGAATCCTGAAAGTTCTCTGAAGATTTGAAACAATTTAAATTCTTTGGAAAATCTCTTGCAGAAGTGCCTTCTGGGTTGTTTTTTGGCTGGCACTGCCCAACAGCCATTGCCAGCTTTGTTACAGGTCTGGTTGAAAGCACATAGTCTCTGGTGTGCTGCAGAACTGTGTTTCTTGACGTGTTTTGTCTCTGTGACAGTCCCCAAGCCGCATTTCAAGTTCTAAAAGTCTGTGCAAAGGTGAAGGCTTGAGCGTCACACTGCGCAACTGCAAATGGAAGCCACCTTTGTTTGACCCCTTTAATGCCCACAGCCTTTGCTAATAAAGATTCACTGTGTAACTCCCCATTAAAAAGTGACAGTTGGAGTCCAGGAAGAAAATCAGTTATCCAATGTTTGAAATAACTGTTTAGCTGCTAGGAGCCACAATTTGATCTTGAGCAGGATACTTAGATGTGTTCATTTTTAAGTGTCAGGTAATTCGGTGACTTCATTGGGCATTTTCATTTTATGGGAGTACATGTAACCTGAGGAACAAAAGGAAAGTTTGCTATTTCCTGTAAACATTCTTATATAAAAGTGCCACATGAAAGGCTGTTGGGTGAAAAAAATATCATTGAGTGCCTGGAAAAAATCACGTAGGCATTATTGAATCCTTGGCAGTAACTATTCCAATGTATACTGTTTGTTTAACAAACCTAGAACACTGTTTCTGAAATTAACTTAGGACTTGTGTGTACAGAGCCAAGTACAGGGAATCTCTGTATGGGCAAGTAGACAGAGGCTGTTCCCTTTGGAAGAGTAAGGCTGTGTCAGGCTGCAGAAGGATTCTGACCGTTTTACCTGGAATTTAATTCAGGCCATGTTGGGTTAGCAGTTGCTAAAGCCTGTAACCAAAGCAAGTAAGCCCAAAGGTCAACAGTCATTAGGTGATTCTTCTTATACCACAACTATATGCATTGACAGAGAATTCTCTCTCCTTCTCTTCTCGAGATCTTTAGATTGGTTGAAAAGTGTTAATCATACCACTGTTGTAGGGCTTCCATCTTTATGAGAACAATGCTATGCCACTGTCCTTGTGTAATCTGATTCTGTCTGAGGAAAAAAAGAAAAGCAGGGAAAGAAAGAACCCAGAAAAGCTTGAAGACACCCAAATGAGAGAAGTAAAACCACACTTTGGGATCAAGAGGTGTAAATCAAAGGTCTTGGAAACAGTCAACAGCAAATTGCATTCTTTCAGGTGGCAGAAGGATTTTGGTCATTAATTTTGTGTTTAATCTTGTATTCCACCACAGAAATAAACTTTGAAAGACTTTTCTTGCCTGACAACAGAAACAGATTGAGAATTTTGAGCCTTGACATGTTCCTAGTGGAAAAGAAGTGCCAGTAAGAAACAAAAACATCCCTTTAATAGGGAAATTCGTGGCACAGGTCATCATCTATTTTGGCAATTCTTTTTCTTGTGTGTCATTTGTTGTTTTTGCTGTTATCTGTAGGAATGATCAAGGAGGCTGATATGTCATTGGAGAGCAGGAGAGAGGTCGGACATGAAGCACATCTTCTACACCGGCTTTAATTGAACCTTCCCTGCTGCTTTTCAGGCTGGTAGCTTTTTTGCACAGGATTAGCTGCAGGCAGTGCCTTCATCAGAGAAGGCAGGTTAGCATGACAGCTTGGCTAGAGCAAAAGTCTTGAAAGATAGCAGGAGAACTGAAAACATTGATGGAGGAAGAATTTTTGAGAATGGTAGATGAAAAACAGATACATATAAATAGAGCAAGGCAGCCATAAAAGGTCAGTAAAATACATAATGGAGGAAGACAGGACACAGTCTTTCAATGTTTAAATGACCTTCTTTATACATGTAACAGTTTTGGACACAAGCTAGATGCTCTTCCCAGGATACCTTTAAACTGTTTAAATATTCTCTCTTTAATTTTGTGGTGCTTTTCACAACAGCTGATTTAAAGATCTCAGGCAGCCTGTGAGTGATGGTATTAAGAAAATATGAAGTGGTTAACAAAATGGCCAAATGGGATGACTGTATTGTGTTTATTGAGACATACCTGTCCCAGTCTGTTTTTAATTCAAGAATATTTAGTTACCAGTTGCTATGGTGAAGACACGCAGATCTGAGGAGGAATCAGTATCTTTCCTACCTCATGATGCCATTGTCCCCAAGGGATGAAGGGAAGAATACAGAGCCCCTTATATTTCAAATATCCCTCTCCTGGGGCAGTCTTCTCCAAGACTTTTAAAGTCATCTCATTTATCTCTGTAACCCTGGTTTCACCTTTTCCTGGAATTCTCATTGAATAGTGATGACTGATTCTTATTTACCATTTCTAATTTGTTGCTCTTTAAGTGCCTTATGGTGTAGGTCAGGATGGCTCTCCTTATTTTACAGTAGAGATCCTATTCATTCTGGCCCCTCTGTTGTACCTGGAAGGAGGTTGCTGCTCAGAAATCTTCAGAGGCTGATTTCCCACCATACCAGAGGAGCTGGGGAGAAAGTTCCCTCACCTTTTTGTAGGCAGGTTAGGTTGCATGTTGTCCTCATAAATTTTCACATCGAAGAGATGCTGGAAAAGGTGAACATACTGAGATGGTGAATTAGCCCCTTGGGGATACTTCTGGTGAACTTTTCTTAAATGCTGTTGTAGTGAAATGCCATGGGACACTTATTTCTGTGTATAGGAGAAGTTACAACTTAAAGTTGTATGATATTGAATTGCCTGGGCTAAATAACATCCGGTGACTTAAAGCCTTCTCTGTAGTCTCTGCTTATTTCAAGCATTTAAAGTTTTTTTGGTGGTATTTTATTGTTTGAAGTTTTGCTTGTGTCCCCAAGCCTTCAGGAGGGATAAGAAGCAGTGCCATCTTCAGACCTTTATTGATAGCCAGAAGTAGGAAACCAGTGGTGCTAACGATCCAGTGCAGAATCATTCCTGTGTTTGACATTTATATAACCTGGACAAGAAAGCTGTTAAAAACCATGTAGAGGATAAATATACAAGGTGCATTAAAGCACTAGTGAGGCACTGAAGTCAGATACACAGCCGGGTTGTCAGAAGCTAGAATTCCTCTATGCTCTTACAGCGGACAACTTGCTCAATGGAAGCTTGATCTGAGCTCTGTCCTGACAGATATCTGCAATATCTAAATTGCAGTTGTTCCCTCATGCTTGTAGAACTGCCCTTTCTGGGTGTCCTTCCTGATGCAGGAGCATCAAGTCCTGCTGGCTGTGGCCCACGGCACTCAACCCCTTTGTGTACTGTCTTCAGCACCAGGCCAGGGTGAGGCCATGATACTCCCTTGCCAGTCCCTCACCTGAGAAAGTGAAGGAGGAACCCTTAGTCCTGACTGTAGGAAAAGCCACATAGATTTTAGGCCAGCTATTTTATTCTGGTGTTGTGTTTTGTGCTACACCACTCAGGACAGAGCCAAAGTCATATAGGCAGGTGGGTGAAAGCAGATCTAAGCTTTTCTCTGTCACAGCAACTTGTCAGAGAATCTCTAATAGCTATTTTTATTCTCACATCAATTGAGTCAAATCCATTCAATTCAAAATTACTGCCCTGACATTTGAACCTCTCAGGCAGACTGCCAGTGGCAGCACCTTATTTTTCTGTTGGAAAAGGAAAAAAAAATCGTTGACATGTAATTAATGGAACTAGATAGAATTTGAAATCTGAATGACACCCATTATTGAATAATGAGTTTCAAATCCTTTGTTACAAATTGCTTTAACATAGCAATTGTATGGGGGGTTCAGAGAGGATAGTAACTTGTTTTGCTTAAGCACTGATTTCGTACATATACAAAAGCTCATGAGTCTTGTTCCACTAAAGACATACCTCTGCAGAGCAGCCAAAATCTTGGACCAAACTGACAAAGCAGAGTACGAGTGAGCCTATGCAGTGGTAAGAGATCAAACACACCATGTGAAATCAGAGCAAACTCTTTAAAATCCTGTATTTCTGGTTGCTTGCACTGTGGTGAGGCCTGTGCAGACGCTGCCTGTGTGGCTACTCAGGCCCAGGAAATCCCGTGCAGCCCAGGTGCTCGATGGGCTGCGTGTGTGGAAGGTGCCTGTGGAGCAATATGCTGTGTGTCCTGCAAGCTGCGCTTGTGCTGGCCTTATGGGGTGGCATGTGTGGGGTCTGTGACCCATGTGCTGCACCTAATCACACTGGTGGAAGAAGAGGAGGGAAGAAAAGAAAATCTTACATTGCCACCTGCAACTTGTTGAATCCCTGCCAGGATTTGTTAGGGTCGGGGAACTCTGTCTTTTGTGAAGAATCCATCCACAAATGTGTTTCTGTCCATATAACTCTTCTCTCAGAATACAAAATATTTCTAATGCATACCTTCTATTTGAATACTAAGCTATGATTAATTTGTTTTTTTCACTTAATGGAGACCTTCAATGCCCTAAGATCTCAGAATATTGAAAGCAATTAATTGTAGATTAAATTAGAAGCCAAATTAGTCTTAACAAAACAAAATTCAAATTTGAGAAAATAGTTTCATGCTGTAAAGGGTAAATGGTTATAGTTATAATTACAACTGAATTATCTTTTTATCAGTCCCAAAATACCAAGTTTCTATATTATGTGAAACCAAGGGAAGTTTTGAAGGCATTTTATATAGTACTGTGGGGTGCAGAGAAGATAGATAGGGGTGTCAGACTGGTGCTGGAGAGAAACAAATGTGGGTTAGTTGAAATTCTAGGGCAGCGCAGAGATGTTTTAAGGAAGTGTGATTCTATAATGTTTTTAAGAAAATGAGAGAGGAAAAACAAACAAACGTTTGCCTGTTTTACTAAGACAGTCTGCAAAGATTTTGACATCAGTTTTTAGTGGTAACTGAAAGCTGAAGGGTTTGGGGGAATTGCTGTAACAGAGCTGTCTCTGTGGGTAGAGAACGTTCTTTAATGTCACATCCCAGCATCTGAGCTGGGAAAGCTCATTTCTATGCAAAATCCACAGGACACAATCTTTTTAATGCCTTTTGTAAAAAATGACTGTACCTCTAGCAAAGTGACTGCAGTGCTCCAAAAGCTCAAAGATTTGCTTGAGTTAGACCCCCCTGTGATTCAGAAAACTTGAATTTTTTCTTTCTTATCTCTGGAGAAATCCCCTTGCCTGAATACCAGCCTGCCCAATGCTCTCTTGCTTTGACTCTTTCCTGATGGGAATCAGCTCCCACTCAAACTCTGGTATTGCTTGAAGAATCTCTGTCCATCTGGCCTGACAGGCTGCTGCTGTGTATCCAACATCTTCACGGACTTTTCTTACTATTAGAAAGGTAAAAACTCTCTTCAGTGCCTCTATCTATGAGAAAGCTTGTCAGCAGGCAAGGTTTGGAGACAATCCAGTTAAGTATTATTGAGTCTGCTGAGGCAAAACTGTGTGTTTCACAGAATATCTGCCAAGGGATCCCCCCACACATTCCAATAAGAAATGGCTGGGTGATTATATAATAATATGTATCCAGTTGGACCTGTCTCTGGAAAATGTGATTTGGCTTATGGTGTTGAGAAAAGTCAGGTTCTAAGATAGTTTTATCAGTGTACTCATAATTCTATGACAAACCTCACCCCTGACATAATCCTATCTTCTCTCTTTCTTGGATCTTATTTTTGTGGGTACATTGGAGACCAAGAAATTAGAGCCCAACTCAACAAACTGGGATGCAGCACAATGGTGTGTGCATGTCACTGAATATTCAAGTGTCCCACATGTCCTGGGGACAGATCAGTGCAAAGCTGTTAGAGCAATTTTTCTGTGCTTCAGCTCTCACAGTTTGTATCAACTCATGCAAGAGGCAAAGGAAAGCACCCGAAATGTAAAAGAATTAATTCACTTGTAGGAACAATTTCTGGGAGCCTCAAGTAGTAAGAACTTTTACCACAGTCTTGCTTTAATACCTGACATATTAAAAGGGCACCTTTTTTTACACATCTCTTTAATGTAGCTTCCAATTGAAATGGTTTTATGTCTGATGCAGAGTCTTCATAGGAACAGATTTTTTTTTTCTTAAAAAAGAGTAGGGTAAAAATATCTATAACAGTGCCTCTTAGTGCTTTGTCACTTAAAACAATAATACAGTAGTTCCATGTGCTTCCTGCAATTACATGTGATATGTCCATGCTAATACTGCAAATGTCTTGGGTAGTATAGAGATACTACTGGTCTTTAAGAAGTGTGTCACCGCTGAAGGGTACATTAGACAGCTGTTTTGTGTTCTGACATTAGACTATTTCAGTTTAATATTTTTCATCTAGTCAGTTATGGTATTCTGATGGGACTGGAGAAGATAAGGTTGCAGGAAGAAGCTGATATGAGGAAACCTTATGTGCTACATTAGATTGAGTGGGTCAAATGCATGGCATCGTATATAGATAAAGAAGTCTATTCTTGTTTGTTAGCAGTTACTTTTGTTATGGAGCAGAGGAGAAGATAGTGCTACTTCATCCCTGTTTCAATCCAGTCGAAGTCCATTCCTCATCTAAGCTTTAGTGATTGTTTATTCAATCTGACATGATGTCTTTGGGAAGAATGACATAAAAGAAACGTCTGGAGAGGAAAATGCCACTTGTCCTCCTTTAAGTTTCTCTTAACCCCCAGTTTTCTGTGTTGTCACTGTATCCTTTAATCCTTTCTCTCTCCATAAAAGTGCCAAGATGTCTCCAAGCCACTTAGACGGCAGTGCTTGTTTCCATGTTCTTACTTGGCAACTAATTCCATGAGTTCATTATTCTGACCCTGAGCGAAATAGTTTGAATTTCCGGTATACACAATTATTTTGGGTTGTGACTTCTGACTTTTGAACCCCTCACCAGAATGCACCATTTAAATCTCTTCATCAGCTCTTAGTGCTGTTACCGGGTCAACTCAGCATTAGGCTAGTCAGAATTTCTTGCTACATCTTCTCTTGGAACAATTGCAGCAGAATCTGGGATCTTCTGTTCAGAGGGCATGATCCTTCCACTATTATTCATGTTCTTCAGAAGTCATGGGATTGTTTACAGCACATGAGACAGCCAGGTGCTTTATGAAAAGTAAAACTGGACTCAGTAACTAATAGTCCTTGTTGTGTATTTCACGCTCTCCACAACTGTGCTGGACTGCATTCTGATCTCATCGGCAGCAATACAAATAGTAAGTAGCACAGGCGATTTTAGTACATGATCTGAGTGCAAAAAGAAGTATAACTTGAGAAAGCATTCAGCACTCTGTTATTCCCAGTCTGTAGTCATTCCTCTGTGTAGGAAAAACATTCTGTATGTATTTTATTTTCAGTGTTTAAAACATCTACAATAAGAAGAAAACCGCAACCAACCATCGTATATTAAATATCCGGTAACTGCACATGGAAATAGATCATCTGATTTATTTTATTCTTTCTTTCACACATTCTGCTCTGTAGCTGTATGAAGTAATAAGATATTAAAGAGTAATTTTTCTTCCTGTTGTTTCATCCATTTATTGTATAGATATTGTCAAGTCCTCCTGTAAAAGAAACTAGCAGCCCAGACCCACTTAATTCAGCCAAACGTTAGTCTACCAGTATATATCTTAGTGAAGACTGATTCCATGGAAATGAGTTTAATTGAGGGTGCAAAATGGACATACGGATGTATTCCCAGCTGGAACTGTTTTGAAGTTTGTGTAAAAGCTGATAATAATATCCTAAAATGCATTCTCAGCCAAAAAAGAGCAGAAAAGGGCTTACACCACTGAAGTGGTATTTACTATTTTTTATTTCCTTCCTTAGCTTGCTATCAGCCATGGGAATTTACAAGCTTTCCAACAAGGCTGAAGAAATCCAGGAAACCACAATGACAGATCCACTTGAAAAGATCATTTCATCAGAGTGAGTTGAAAAAGACAAAATATTTTTTATCAGTGGCTGAAGATGTCTATTAGAAAGATCGCTAATAATAAAAAGTTCAGTGTAAATAAATGGAGTGTTTCTTATGCCCAGTTGGCAGACATTTGTTTGCATCAAAGTTTTGCTTAGGGAGGGGTTGGTTTTTTTCACATGAATGCCACTATAAGCCATCCAGGTCTCTCAGAAATGAGTGTACAGTTACAAATTTTGGGCATGTTATTTAAATAAACAATTTCTTATTCTCTTTAAATATTAATTTATATGCAAAAGATCTGCTAAGAAATACCTCTTGTGTTTTTGTGAGGTTTTTTGACTAGTCAAGTATCAATAAACATTGTGTAAAAAATTTGACTGTGTCAACAACATAAAGTATTGAACAATATAAGAAAAAAATCTCTTGTTCTGAATTTGTTTGACTTGAAAATTCGTGCTTCTATTTTGGCCAGAAATAAGAGGTAGCATGAGGAAAGAAGCCTTTCTAGAAGAATGTTAGTATCCATAAGCCAGAACCAGAAAATGCAGAAGCACAGACAAATGAACAGGAAAAAAAAAAAAAGTATGAAATTCCTTGCAGAACTCAAAGAAAGAAGTACAAAATAAAATAAAACCCTTTGGCTTCAGGTCAGGATAAGGATTTGGTGCTGTTACTCTTTATTGTTCCAATTTTCGAGGAAGATTTTTATCCCCAGAAGTTCTTTTTCTTTTGTAGCACAAATTCAGATAGCAGACTTTAAGAACTCCTACTCAGATGATTTTTTGAGAGAACTTCTAACTGATACATTCAAAGAGAGCAGAAGAGTTAGCCCCACAATATCGTGTATTTGAAATGCATGGCTACCCAGAGGAGTCAGTGTCTGCCTGTGCTGTGCCTTTCTCTGTGTGGTATTTGTTACACCTCCCACTCATCTGAAGGAATTTTTACTATTGGTTTAAATTTTGCTTCACTGAGAAGTGATTCCCTTAATCCAGTCTATCTCATCTTTGTTCTGTAAAGTTTCTGACATTTATACTACTTACTAATTCTGTAGGAACTGTTCAGAGCCTGGCTTTGAGAAAGGGCGTGGTGTTCAGTACTGCTTTGTGCAGCTTCCCCAGAGGCGTACATAAAGTCTCACTCAGGTACACGAGCGTTGGCCTGAGATTGCATGGGTTTCATGGAGAGTGTAGCAGACAGGTGTTGAGGCACTCAACTGCCACATTTCTGATGGGATGTGGTATGCTAGGAAGAGACATGGTGTGCTGGGAAAAGATATGGTGCGTGAGGGAGCTTAGCAGTGAAGACTTGGCTGGACAGTCTTGTGTGCGTACGCCCATCACCTAACCAGGTGGTTGGGGAGAAGTCCCTCAGCAGAAACTGCCAATGTTGACCTCTAACATTTTCTGCTCCAGAGACCATCCTATCCCCACCTCCCACTATTCCTCCACCCGCACCACAAACTCGAAGTTCTTTGCTCCTTTCCCACAGTTCATCTTCCCACAACCCTGTGTTACTTCTCCATCTTGGGCTTAGAGCCTCAGAAGAACAATTTATGTACATATTGAGACTAGGCAGGAGATGAGTTCTGGACAAGGAGAATCTTCTGTTTCTAAACAAAATTCTGGGGCAGAAAAACTGGCAGTATGATAGTTTGGTGCAGAGATGTAATCAGTGTCTTTATTATGGGTTGAGATGGAGAAAGAAATTTGCCAGAATGATTCTCAGATCCCAAGCTGAGCTTCCAAAACAAGCAAAATAAAATAAAATGAGCACAATTTATGTGGAAATCAGTGTGGAATCTCAAGTGTAATACTAGTGGGAATAGCCAAACTCTTGTAGTTAGTGAGGTATTGCTGTATATCTAAGCATGTGGCTTTTATATTGCTTGTGGAAAATGCTTTTTGTCAGCTATGCTATACTTTTTTTCACGCTTTGTGGAGTCCTCTGCTTAGTCTACTTTAGTCTCATGAATGGGAGTTTCCTTGACTGCTACCAGCAGGTGATAACACTATCACACAAAAACAACATATGGGCAGAGATGCCCACTCCAACTATGTGTTTTTGGAGTAGAGCTTCATTTAAAACTAGGTTTTGGCCCAAATGAAAGCATACAGGCCCACTCTCTCCAAACAGCCGTTTTTCAAGGGGTTTAAAAAATTATTTATTTTACTTTTTTATTCCACAGCATGGTTTCTAGTACACTGAACACCAAGAGCTATTAATTTAATTGGACTGAGGCTGTTTCCCGTAACACAGTGCTCCATTGTTTCCTTGTAAAAAAAAATCATGTGGGGGTTTTGTAGGTTATATGCAGTCCTCAGGATTTTGTAATTTCACTGGAAGATACCTACAATTATCAACTAACTTCAGGCTTAGTTAGCTTATTAGCTTGTCTCTAACTTTGCCTGCCCTTTAATGCTTCAGCTTTTTTCCAAATGTTGCCCAGAGTGTCATTTTGTGCTTCAATTTTGCAGATGCTTGGTGATGAATTCTTCTTGGTTTTGAATCTAGTTTAATAACTATGCCTATACAGAACCTGGTTTGCTCTCTGTAAATAAATACAATACAATATTGTACAGACACCGATGCAGACAGGGCTGAAATGGCTAGCAGGTCGCTGCATAGTAAATCAGAATGATTAGATGTCCTCCTGGGACACAGATGAGGCAGCTCAGGTCAAGACAATTCTGGGAAAACTAGATAGCTGGTAAACGTATTACCAGCTGACTATCAAATTCCCTATGCCATACCAGGAAATATCCCTGACTTGGGCAATTCTTCCTTTCCTGCAATGACAGAAGCAAACCAACTGCTTAACAACTCGTTCTCCTACCTTCTATTCCTTGCCACCAGTTTTTGGTAAGCCATACAATTTGTTTCTCCGTGACATTCTGTATATCTGTGGGCTAACAACAAAGCTTTTTATTAGATGAAATACTATCTGCAAAGTAACCTGCAGCATTTCTTTCTCTTTTAGTAGACAAGAGGCAGGGTTACCTCATGATCTTTTAAAATGTATTTCTTTAATCATGTTTCACTCTCTTTTCTAATGAGGTCCAGATTGTCATTTCAGAATGAAGCAGGGGCATTTTCTTTCACTGCACTATGTTCTGCCATGACGTACAGAATTCAAGCTTGTGTGCCCACCTGAGTAAAGATTGCCTAGTTTCTGCCACTATTTGGATGTGTAACCAAAAAAGCATCTGATCTCATCAATCGCTCTTCCTGTTCATACTGGTAGTTAAGAGAAGACTTTAAATGCCCTGTTTGGTCTAAATACTAATGCCTTGAGGTAAAAATGTTTCTTCATCTGGGCTGGAAATATCCACATCTTTTTATTTTGATAGGCAGAGCTGATTAGCAGATTCCCCAAGACTCTTTGCCTGCTTATTTTGTTTTTATAAGTAACTACTCTCCAAATTAAACCTAAACGCCTTCTATCTTAGCTTTTTTCCCATCCTCTTATTTTAGATAGTTCTAGATATGTGTACAAACAGGGATGGACTTTGTGATTGGTTCATGACTTCACCAGGGATGAATTTGCTAGGGAGCCTGTTAGTTCTCTCTTCTCCCTCCTATCTGCTTGTGCCTGTTAGCATTTCTCAGGATGTCTCAGCCAGGACCTGTTGAACATCGCAGCTGGATCCAGGTCTGATCTAATCACTCGGGCTCTGTCATTCATGCTGCTGAAGCTTTGGGCCATAACCTCATTCCAGTGTGCTCTTTTTATCTTGTGTGTACCCATGTGTCAGAGGTGCAGTACCATCCAGAGATTTGGGATGAACAGAGCCAATGGGAGCGAAACTGTCTGGAAATGTTCCAGTGACGCCAAGGACTACAAACACTGATCTGTTGAGGCTGAAATGTTTGGAATGACATGCATTTTTGCTGAATTTCTGTAGCTTTGCTAAAGAATATAATCTTGCATCTGGCATATGGCTATCTTGGGAATGTGATCTCAGTGCCTCTTGGAGCCTCAGATCTCAGTCTGACTGATAGTGGCCTGCCCTGCATCAGGAGACTTGGAAGCTCAGCAGAGGAGCAACCCGTCTAGGATGATATGTGCTCTGGAAGTTGGGTTCCTTGTGTTTGGTGCTGTTGCCAGCTGCAGAGCTGTAGATCTCAGAGGTTCCGGATACTCAGCCTCACATGTATGAGTATATTCTTTGGCAAAGCCTTATACAGCAAGAAAGTGAATGTGGTTTTTTTATACCTGTAGTGTGTGACTTTCGTTGTATATGCTTGTTCAGATTCCACCAAGATAAACTTTTATACAAAGAGTAATTGTTACTCCAAATTTTTTATGTTCTGTAAACCATATCAGTCTTCAGAGGAGTGATCCCCTGTGTGCCCAGCGCTGCAATAAAGAATACCTGCTTAATAGTCCCCAAGGCTAGTGAGTTTGGATTCCAGCTTTCCAAGACATCGAAGGAGTTGCAGCTGAAGACAGATATTGGACATTTGTGTTGACTTTTCCCTATTTGAGATCTGGGCCTATATGGTCTTTCATGATACATCTGAGAATTTTGCAATGTGTGGACAACTCGTAGACATGGAAAAAAATCATTAGATGGTTTAGTTAGATCCAGTATGTACATGTCAGTGATGTTTTGGTAATAAATAACTTTGACCAATAGGTAAGATGATCTACAATGCAATATATTCGTGTGCATAGCCCTTCATTGCTGTTTTGGTCACCTACCTACTGCTAGAATTACACTTTCTAAACCTAAGAAAAACTTTAATTAGTTTCAAAAGAGAAAAAAAACGTTTTGTCATAAATATTTATTCCACTCTGGTGGAGATCATGAAGTATTTGAAATTGCTGGGTTAGATAAGTGTGATTCTTAGGTTTTTCTGAGAAATCATTTCCAAGCTCAACATTTAGAGATCTTGGCAATGGGCACTTCACAAACCTTAAGGTAAGATGTATGTCCTGTGCCTGTCCAAGGCTCCGTTTCCTAGGCTGGATGGGATTCCGAGCCTTTGGACAGATAAATCATGTATGTGGCTTCTTGGAGATTCAGTCATTAAACATCCTCTTCTCCTGGTGATAAAGCTCAGTTAAGTATCCCTTAAAGATTTTAAAGTGTAGGCCTCAGTCCTACAGTGTAAGGCACATCCATTCACTGGCTTCAGGTAAAGATTTACTTAAAAATAGGTGTCCTCTAGGTTATAACACGTGGCAGGATTGAAGAGATTGTCCCTTATTTTGGTTTCTGTGAAGCTTTTACCTGAGAATAGGGAAAACGGTGCTATAGCCATACAGACACTGTTCTTGATAGCATAAAAATCCTAGTGGTCTAAAGAAATCGAGTGTGCCTGGTATTCTGTCTGACTGAACAGATCTAGTTATCACCTAACATTGTGGTTTGTTTTTTTTTTTCTAATGCTGCGGTTGTGAATGGGACTTTAGAAATACAAGCAGTAATTTCAACACCAGAGACTGTATGTCTGAAATTGGAATGCTGTCTTGGTCCTGTGGATTTTAGTGTGTAACATGGATCTTAGCTCTATAAAAAAATCCAGGTAGAAGTATGCTTCTTGACTTTGCACATCTCTTTTGGACTAATTTCTTGCAAACAGAACTGCTCTATTAGAAAACTCTTCCACAGAGAACTCTTTGTAGGATTAGGACTGTAAGCAAGCTGTGACTGAAACGCCAGCTGTGACAAGGGATTGCATGTCAGTACTGTGGGAAGATGGCGAAAGAGCCTAGTTCCTGTGCAGGACTTCTCATTCATAGATTGTGAGGACTTCAGTGTCATCTTACAGTGATATCCCAAGGTTGCTCAGCAGATAAATGACACAGCTGGGAATGAAGACCAGGTGTCCTGATCCCCAGTCCACTACTCCATCCATCCTGCCTCCAAAGGCTTTGCAAAGAGCTGTAGGAAATGCCCGATTTGCCTGTGTTTCACCCTGGGAATGGAATGCTAGGTCAGCAGTATTTATTTTCTTATCTTGATCCGCCTAATTTTTACTTCTTAAAGAGCTCTTCTCTGTGATGGAGCCTCCTGCAAACTCAAAACATGTTGCTAGTAGAGCTTGCAAAATTTCTTGCAAGTTGTTGATGCTTGTAAAAAGGTAATTCCCAAACTTCGCCTCTGGAGCTTGGAAATTGATGGTGGGAGGGACCAATTTCCTGGCAATGTGTCAACTATGGTCCTGTACACTGCTCTGATCCCACCACGGATGGATTTGAGAGTAAAGTACGGCTGGTCCTGCCTCTGCCCTGCACTGGATTTCATCCAATTTCCCTTGCTCTGAAGTTAGTGGGGTTAGAGGTACAAACTCACTGTGTGTTGCTCAGTCTGGACCTAAACAGATTGCCGCACTTAAAAGCCCCACCACCCATTGCTACAAATCTATTAAACATCTCCAGTTAACCATACAACCTCCTGCTTCAGCAGCTGAGCATGTAAATTCCTGTGACCAAATAGCTGCACAGTTAACTGCTTTCACATGTGCTCCCACCATGTCCATCTCAAAAGGTGAAATCCTAGCCTTGCTGCACCCTTTGGGCAGCCGGCCGGTGACAGGATGGGGGTTGAATAAGGCACCCTGGAGCCTTAGTCTCTGGGAGTAGGACAGCGGATGAGTAGGCAGACACAGCCCAGGTGACTGTGGGACCCCTGGCGTGCCCTTGTCCTCCTCTCCCCCAGCACTGAAAGCCAGAGGCCACTGTGGGAGGCCAGACTTGCTGCCAGGTTTCCCCAGGACCTGATCCTGCTGGCACTGGGTAATAGGGACACCATGTCCCTGGGATGCTCCTTCCCACAGCCCTACTCTACTTATGGGAGGGGAAGCCGCTTTTATTCTACCTCCCAGGCTGTGGAGGGGCATTTGTTCAAAGCGAAACAATGCGCATCCAGGCGGAAAGTACTGTGGCAGCTCTGAGGGGCAAACAGTTTCTCCCCGGCCTGGCCAGTTGCTGTGGCCTTGTCACCTGGAGGCTGTGCTCTGCATGCTTGCCCTTGAGGGTGGTATGGAGGGCAATGGGGCCTGAGTTGACCCAGCACAGAGGCCCAGTGGTGGATACTCTGACAGCAGTGCTGTAAGTAACTGGCCACAGTAGAGACAAAAGGGCCGAGTCTGGAAGCAGGGCTGGAGAGCCCTCTGTGAAAGGCAGTGGTTAATTTGAAACACAGGCGAAAATCGTGGCGGCGCTGGGAGCATGTTTGCCTTGGCTGCTCTGAGCCCCACGCTGCAGCAGCGAGCAGGCCCCTGGCTGTCGGCCAGGCTGTAATATTTCCTTTTGCTGTTGTTCATAAAGGCATTCAGGAAAACAATCGAGTGCAATGAGGGCCTTCCCGTTCCGGCGGGTGCGTGCCTCCGGCAGGCAGAGCCCAGGCCATAGGGACCCTGCCTGGCCTGGGGGCAGTGGTGGGGCTGCAACCAGGCTCTCTCGGCCCTGGGGCAGCCAGGCCAGCTCTGAGGGAGCTGCATTTTGAGTGCTGCTTCTCCCACTCCTCAAGGCACAACGGGATTTCTCCTGGCAAACAAAGGGAAATGTCACAGCCGTATTTTGGTGTTATGGGCCTGCAGTTTAAAAGGATTTATTGATGCAAGAGCTAAGAGCTGTGGCTTTTTAAAGTACCCAGATAGCAGGGGCCATACACCCCCAGCACATACAGCTGCAGCCCTGTGAAGATGATGGCATGGTTTTTCTCTGTGGGAAAGTGCTACAAAGCACCCTTGTAGCTGGGTCTATCTGAGAGGCAGTGCTGAACAAATTGCTTGAAAATCAAAAAGTCACTCACCTCACACTGTTTGTTATATGGATATAAAGTCTGTGCATGAAGCAGGCCTCAGGCTACCCAAGATGTCAGCTATGCAAAGGAAATCATATGGAACATAAACTAATAAGGACAGAAATGCTCAAATTACATGCTGTTTGCATTACCTGGGGCACGGCAACAATAAACGTGAACACAAGGGAAGTTTGGCAAGTCTCTTCCTCCTTGTACATGTAAAACCACACCAACTGTAATGGAGCCAGCCAGGTGCTGGGAATGCCCCTTCACAGCTCAGGGAAGCTCTGAGGTGGCCTGAGACCTTGCAGGATCCTCGCTCTTAGTATCCAGCATTTCCTGAAGTGTTAAAACACCACTGACTTTGGAAGAGTGGCTTAATGTCTTTACATAGATTGGGGCAAGCGTATTAAGGCCATTTTTATGCTTGTTAATAGCCCTGGTTCACTGCAAAGAGAATAGTCCTTGGTGTATCTGTGACAGGAGAAATCTCAATGTACAGACCTTGTGTGATGGAATTAATGGAAGTAAGGTTGGCAAATCCTGGACGAATGACATCATCTGAGAGCCTGATGTTTCTCATCTGGGATGGACAACTGGTACTCCAGGAATTGAACCAGGTCAGAGTGTGGGATTTTTTCTGGCTGCTGGGCATACTGGTCAGTTCACATGAATGCTTTGGTGGGCTCGGGGGGAGATATGTCATGTTCTGCCTCCTCTTAAAGACGGGCAAGCTGGAAGCATGATGGTTTTCATCTACTGTAGCATAGCCCAAACATGTCCTCTGGTGTTCTTGCCTGCTGACTCTTTAGCTAGACACAGAAATTCTTTCCCCTGCATAAGTCAGCCATCCGTGTTTTAGATGATGGGAGGAGAGAGGGAGGTTGTCTGCATTCCAGTCACCCTGCCTCTACTAGCTAAGGCACTAGCAGCCAAAGCTGTAGCTAGTTAAGCTCGGAAGGGGATTATCAGTGGTAGGAGGGAATTGTGTAAGGTAGAGGACTAGAGGGCTTTATGATCACTTGTGTGAAACTTGTTCAACTAAACTTTTTGGTGTCGTAATTCTGTAGAGCATTTTTTATTACAGTGACCTTACATGTATGGGTTTTTTTACAGGTGATTTGGGCCTTGTCTAGACCCATGTCATTCAAAAGAAACACCAGACTACACAAAGAGAATCAATACCTTAGGTGGTGGAGTTCATGCAATTCAGAGCTTCAGGTAAGCAATATTGTGTTTTAACACATGTGAATTCATTGAGAAGAATGCTGCTGAGGAGTCACTGAGATTTTTATCCTGGACTTTAGGAGGAGCTGAGATAGGTCTGTCCTGAGATTCCTTGCAGATCTGATTTTATGGGCCAAATTTGCCACAAGTGTGCTACGACATGTTCCTGATGCCATGGTAATTCAGTGTGGTCCAGGAAAGGCTCCAAGAGGGGTTCATCATCTCCTGCTAATGCCACAGGGAGAGGTGCTTGCTTTGACTCAGTACAGCCCAGAGAAGATAGGCAGTCAGGAAAGAAGCAGCTGTCTGGACTGGTATATAACAGTAAAAACCAGAGTCAGGAATCTTAGCTGCAGCATGTTTTCTGACCTCTTTCTAGTTCCACCCCCCTTGCTGTAGCTACTGCCTGCTTTCTTGTTCTAGGGAAACAACTGCTTTTTGGGTGAAGCCCTGCACATGCTGACATTGCACTTTCACTGTTGTTGCAGCTCGAGATCTTCAGTTTAGGGATCACATGTAAAGGGGTTTTCTTGTTCAGGAGGCAGGAATACTAAAATTGTACCCTTGCATCGTTAAGTAAAGTCTCTCGTCAGAAGCCTGCTAGGATTGGGTTGTGCACAAGTAACCATTATGAATAGAATAAGCTTTTTCTTTTGGTTTAATGTTCTCCTGACATCTTATTTCAGGGGTTTGCATTGGAAGTGCCATAGCCTGGTTGTACAGGGCAGCATCCATCTTTCCAGTTTAGTTGACAAGGCGATTGCAGCGTAAGTAACATTTTATTTTTGTTGTAATCACATTTGAAAAGCACTTGAACTATTTTCAACTGGGTTTCTTTCTAAATGGATTCTAAAGGGAGGGTTTGTTTTTTGCATACACCCCAAATTAATCTGAACCTTTTAACGTGAATAGTTTGTGTGAGAGCTTTTGGCTGAACTCAGTGTCTACAAAATGAGTGTTAGTTGTTTTTTTTCTTTAATGCCAGCAATTGAGTTATACTGTTTCGTGTTTCAAGACTATTTTGTTAGAGGAGAGGCCTGAAAATTTACCTGGAAAAGTCATCAACAAACAGTTCCAAGAGCACAAACTACAATTTTGAGGTGCATTTTTCTTCTTCCACATCAGAGGCAAGTGGCAGGTGTATGCTACCTTGAGCAAAATAATGGAACTGTTCTTGTTGCTGTTCAGACTGGAGAGGGATGCACTGCGTGTTTCTCTTTTGGGTGGGACTGTTGAATCTTACATCTAGCAATACATGGAGTTTTAATAAGCAGTCTCCTTTGCACATCGCACCTTATCACATTTGAAGAAACACTAGCAACTGTGTTTTAGTTACAGTGAGTTTGTAATGTTCCTTTATCTCTGTGAAGTCCTAGGTTTTCCTAGTTGTGGCAGCCCATGAAATGGACTAGGTTTTGGAGTTATAAACTGAATTCAAATTTATCACTTCTTGGAGTTTAACAGAGCCCTAGGTTTGTGATTTTATTCACAAAGATACGGATCATTGCAAATTGCTTCCTACTATTTGACAGCTTCCTTTTTAGAAATTTCAACACTCCAGCTATCTGCCTTCAGCAGTGTATGATTGTAATCACTGCTATGATATCATAATCCTCCTTTAATTCAGCAAACATTCCAGATTACTGACGTATGTGATTAGTATTTTAGGAGAGGACAGTGCAGCAAATTTTTCCCATTGTCAGGGCTTTTAGATTTTGTAGCTGAAAGGTGCATATTGTTAAACAGGGGTAATTTCTTAGATATAGTTTATAAATATATGTAACTATTTTGGGTTGTGTAGATGACATTCCCTTCAATGAATGTAAGAAGTAAAGGCGCAGAGTTTAAAGCCAAATTCAGCAGGAAGAAAGAAAATTGCTTCCATATATCTTCTGTATGTCATTAAATGGAAAATGAGATAATTCTTCCGTACATTTGAAAACTAAATGAAGAGGTCTATTCTCCTCTCAGTTTCTGTGGATAACTTGGGTTAATTTTTGTGGCAGTTATGCACATTGATGGGAGAAAAGATGCCTCAAGTAGGATGATACGGTATCCATACATTACTAAATAAGATGCTTGCTTTAGTTAGGATAATCCATCTTTGTTTCAGATATATGCACGCATTCTTCTTACAGCAAGTATTTCAGTTGTCAGGATGACTTGATACATTTCTTCTTTGATGTCAAATTCAGCTGCATCACTGTGGAATGGTTGCTACAGAAACCCCACCCCAGTTTTTAAATGTATTGAATTCCCTCCTTTTTACTTAGCGAAGCTGGATTTGATTTCTTTCCTGTAAAGAAGTTCATAGTAAAACGGGTGAAACCTCTAAAACTGCAGCAATAAGTGTGGCAAATTACCCAGATAGTGAGATCAGAGACAATGAGGAAAAAAGCAATTTAAAGTCCAACAAACAAAGTCTATCTCTTGATAAAATGCTCCCCATTGTAATTGAAACCAGAGCTAAATTAGATCAATACCAAAATATTAAAGTGTGCCAAACCTGTTTTCTGTAGGCTTTGCTATAATTGGATTCTGATGTGAGAGATAGCTTAAGTAGGCAAAGTCTGTTGACTCAAGACCATGATTATTCATAGAAAAAGAGCTTCCTGCTAAGGTATACGGTACTTTTATCTGGTGTTTCTTGAAGAATTAATACATTTCTATCCTTCCATGCTGATGCATTTGAAGTCCATATCTTACCTACAGTAAATCTCTGTCTTGCTTAACAAGAAACTATTTCACTGTGTAAGCGAGGCATATTGACAACAGATTTAACCAGACAACTCAGCTTTATTCAATCAGAAGAATGCTGGCCTGGTTTCAGGTTTCTGGGATACAGGCACAAATGGACATGCCCCAAGTAGAATCCATTTGTTTTCCCATGAATGCACCTAGTAGGAGGTCAAATAAAAATAAATATTTTGACTGTTCAGAACAAGATAGATTACTGGAGTATTTGTGATTCGAACTGGAAATGTGATTACCCCAAGCAGAGGTAGCATCAAAAATATGTTCTGTTGAGAGTAAAAAAAGCATTGTTTTTTCTCTTGCTCTGTGTTTTAAACTGTGAATGTTCCTTGTCTTCACTAATCAGATTTATGAGAATAACCACATTTATTTTAGTGCCCCTCACCTCTTTGTAGAATTTGTTCTGCTCAGGAGTTAAGGAAAAGCAGAAGTTTGTGTAGCCTGTTAGGATTTTATTATTTTTTTTACATAGGTATAACTTCTGCAAAGCAGTAGTTTATGGACTTCCCCTGTGGCAGTAAGAAAACGTCAGTTTAGATCCAGTATACCAGGGGCCCCAGATTCTCTGTGGAGTTCTACCAAACAACAGAATAAATTGTGCAAGGGCAATTTGTCCCTAATGTTTTTGGCTATTTGATTTTGTTGAGGTTTTGTCGGTATTATTTAGATATTCACTGTAATTTATACTGCAGTGTAAAAAAAAAGCNAGTGAGTGCTCACTGAAACAATCCTTTGAACATAATAAAAATCAAATCCCCAGGTGATAAAAAAAATCCCCAGCTTTTATGAATAATGCATTTGTAGAGCAGGGGGAGAGGAAATGCTTTTTAGATTTATTCCCCCCTTGCCCCCCACTCAACCTGTTGGCAGAAATAAACTCTAGCTTGGTAAAGGGTTCCTACATTGTGAATGTGTTCTCAGGCTTTTTTTTTTTTGAGGTCCTGGCCTAAATCCTGCAGCACAACCAGACACTCAATACTGGTAATTCTGATTTATTTGTTTGTTTGTTTGTTTGTTTTTAAAGTCTGTGGGTGTCTTCCCCTGTGTATTGACCATCTGGTTGTGGGTTAGACTGTTTGGGATATGCCTGGCATACTGAAAAGCAACACAAAATTGCAAAGTGGTTTGGAGGCCCATTGACAATGGTTTGTTTGGGGTCTTCAGTGAGCTTTGACAGAGAGCAGGTGTTGTGATGATAAATTCAGGATGGGATTGAGGATTTCTCTCTTCAGCTGGTAAATGTGTGGGAAATGCTGGAGGCACACTGTAAAAATAAATGGTACTTACTCAGGAGATACTTAAATAGAAACACTTTGGTGTCACAGTCTCAGTGCTAAAGCTGAGGATTTTAATGGCTGTCACCTTGCAGCAGTGGTTTGGGTTCAGCATAGGAGGATCCAGACTCAGAGCTGAATTGTGGCTGTTGAGCCCAAGTGAGACTTGAAAAGTGGAGTTTCAGTGTGATTTCCATAAACAAGTGTCTCAGTGGTGAAAACTGTGACAACACTTATCACTGTACCTTTGTTTTTTGGCAGTGCAAACCCGGTGCTCCACAGCCATTGCAGAAATCCCATACCTTCTCCATCATTTCATCAGGCGCTTGGACAAGCCGGTCGTTTCTAGTTCTGTCTCTCACTGAGATCATTATTTTGTAGGGTGGGAGAAAAGAAGAAGAACCTTATAGTTTCCAAACTGAGGATCCTGGAGGAAATTTCTGTAATGTGTGAGGGGTGGACATCAGGCAGTAGAGAATCAGGTCTCTCAGGGTTCAATTTCTAAGAGTCTCAGCGGATGTGGCGCTCTTACAGCCAGTTAAACTTTGAATAATCCTTTCAGGAATAAAATATATTTTCTGTGACTATGATGGTGCCAAATCATTTTCAGTTGCCAAAAAGCTGCTTTGGAAGGACTTGAGGAAACCACAGCTGGGAATTGTGTCACAGATATAAAATGAGATTTATTTACTCTTCTACATCCAACACTGAAATAACAAGGAAGACAGGAACAGATGAAAGAAACATTTGTTTTCTACAGATCTACTTTCTTTTTTTAAAAATTAATATATTTTTATAGAGTTTCTGTAGCAAATCTGCATTTTCAACAGGATCTTAACGCTCTTCTCACTGAGGTCATTGGCTCAATGACTGTTAGGAATGAGTAGGAATACATTGTATGTTTTGGGGCTAAGATGGAGAATGCATGTGGTTCACAACTCAACAGCATCTTGAGGATTTTCAAGCACCATATTCAGTTTGCAGCGCCTGTTTCCAGGCCCATGTTCAGAGATGCTCTTCTCTGAACAGTTGTCCTGCCTATAGACCCTACTCACCTTGTTGCCCAGTATCAGAATTCAGGTGGTGCTCAGGGACTGACTTCCACAAATAATGAATTTATCACTATGATTTTTAAATGCTATAAAGCAAGGATCTTTGCCTGTGCTAGGAGTGTTTGTGAACTCTTGTATTTCAGTCTTCTCTCTTGGACAGTGCTTTGGAACTGTAGCCACATAGGAAATTTGCAGGTTTTGCTTGGACATATATACCCAATGTAAACCCATTCCTGTAGCTCTGTCTCCATAGATCCTAAATTTTTGGGGGTAAATTAAAAAGAAACAGAACTGCAGATGATGATTTCTTTATGCCTTTACTTTTTAGTGTTCATAGAATCATAGAATCATAGAATGGTGTGGGTTGGAAGGGACCCCAAGGATCATAGAGCTCCAACCCCCCTGCCACAGGCAGGGCCACCAACCTCGAGGCCTGGATCTACACAAGGTTGCCCAGGGCCCCATCCAACCTGGCCTGGAACACTTCCAGGGACGGGGCATCCACTACTTCTCTGGGCAGCCTGTTCCAGCACGTCACTTGTATTTGCATAACTGACCAAATTACAGAGTGAGGAGCATATGATCTGCTCTCTTCTGCTTTTCCTTATCTAACTTCCTGCGATATACATTAGCAAGAATCTCTCTTCTATCCTGGTGCAGGCAGGAACTTTCATAGATCCTAGATGATAAGAAATGTAATTGTGGGAATCTGAAAATATAATACAGCTGAGAACACGTGTGTGCATGTACCTCCTACCTCATTGTATGCATGTTTCTAAAAATATTAGGCCAATAAATTTTTTCCTGTTAATATGAATTATTTATTGAAATAGTCCTGCTTTGCATCAAATGAAACATAGTAGAATGCAATTAATTTTTTCCTCAAATGAACACCCATTAAAAAATAGCACTTAATTTCTTTTTGAGTAATTGATTTAAGCATTGGACAGATACCTACTTTGTAAGCAACTGGCAAGGGAGAAAAAAAAATGAAGCAGAGCAGAGGTAAGCTGAAACTACTAATTGTTATAGGTTCCACACCACTAGGAAAAGGAATATTGAGAGCAGTTTTCTTCTGGAATGTAGACACAGTAGTAGCATGGTAAAGAAGCTGGAATATGAGGAAAGGTATCTTAAACAATGAAGACATTTTTAAGGACCCCTTAAGAAACAGTAGAATTCTTGAAGTGTACAGCACGGAGCCCTGTGTAGGATCGAGCCCTGTGATTGTACAGTTCCAAACATGGAGACTGGAATTTGGAAAGCACATTTCTCACCAAAAGGCTCGGTTAAGTTCTACAGTTATTAAAAAATGCCTAATTTTGGCAAATTTTTGAGAAAGGAGCCAAAATTAGTCAGGGGAAGATTGGCACGACTGAAATGTAATAATCTAGTCCGCCTGGTGTCTTTACAACCCATTCAGATGTTTATGGCAGATTTGTGTGAACAAATGTATAATCCCTGAGGCAATCAGTGCTGTAACTGCCGTGTAAGATGCACTTGCCACCATTTCAGTAAAGTTCCATCTGCTTCTGCTGGGGGTGATTGTGTCCTGTTTTATGGACAGCTATTCCAACAGTTCCAAATGATCTTATTGGGGATGTAGGTGGTGTTATCAACACTTGTGTTGAACGTTTTTAAGAAAAAAAATATTTCACTGACAAGGGAGAAATGTTTCCACATCACCATGCTGCAGACTGACACATCCTAAAGGCTAGTCCATCTTCCTGGAATGAATATATGTTTACTCCAGTTCAGCTGATCCTCCCACATGGCCAAGGTTTGTATTTAGCCCCAACATTAAAAAAGCAAATTAATCTCTGGTGTTAGCTCATACTGCATGTGCAGTATCTTTAGGCACTGAGGGCTGGGGGACTCTCAGTGACAATTTCACTGAATGTAATTGGTTTGGCTTTTCCTCGGGTGTTGCACAACTGTAGCTCTAAGTGAAATCCAGCGCCCCAGAATTACTCTGAGGTGGATTAAGCACTTTCTATCACAGTTGGTTTTTTTCAAGCAAATATTGGATCTTAGCATACTTACTGGATTATTTAAGCATCTGTTCCTCATGGACAGTTTGGGGCTTCTCTTTCTTGTTTTAGCTTTGGAAAACAGAACACCAGAAGAACTGAAACGGAACAATCATGATGCTCTTCTGGGAAAAAGGGCTCACATTTCCTAAGAAGGTTTACTACCAGGCCAGATTTTGGTGTTGGTTTTAATTCCTGCCTTATGCCCACTGCAAATGCTAAGAGAGAGATACCTCATATTCTCTTTGAGAGGGATGACGGTTAAAGGAGACAATGTCAGTAGAGCAAGTTTGATACCTTGCTATTTATCACAGGCTTGCAGCAGAAGTGTTTAGCTCTTTTTAAAACCACATAATAGATTTTTCTTGTTGTGATTTTGTAAATTGATTTTTCAGTAAAGTTCTGAACTTTATTGTATTCATGACTTTCCTGGATGTCAAAGAGAGCAATCCTCCAAACTGAGGCTTTAGATATAAAATACTAACAAATTCCTTGCTTCACCTAATGCATCTCCTGACAGAGTACTCCATGTTCTTATTCCTTATGGCACTGAGTTAAAAGATCTTGGATAAATAACTTGTCTGCTGTTCTCACATTTTAAATTAACTCCTTGTTAGTATAATCAGCAGCAGCTCCTCCTGTAGTTTTGGAGTAATTTCTTGCTACCACATATCCCTGGCTTCTGTATGACTTAAAACTCCCCTGGAAAATGCTTATTTCTGTGATGCTGTTGTCTTTCCTCTAACTGAATGGATCTGTGAATAGTGCAGTGAATACTGTATGCTCTAATTGGCCTTTTTCTTGGGTTGATAATAGGAAACAGTTGCCTTCACTTGCTTCTCAGTTGCTTTTCTATTCTTTGAAGTGTTCAGACTTAGTGCAGTTACAGCATACTAGGTCTTTTATATTTAAATATCTTCTGAAAAATTACAGCCCCCTAGTTCTGTTGGTGTCCAAGGAAATGTTGGAAGAGCCTCTCAGTCTCTGAAGTAGATTTCCTACTAGGTTTGTACAACTTCTGTGAACACAGAGAACAAGTTGATTTTTCTTGTGCAGTGCTATTGATATTTGTGGAAGAGATCTTATTAATGCTTTGAAATACAGTATATCCAATCTCTTTCATACATACAAAAAGTGTGAAATATAAAACCAAAAATCACTGTATCCAAGACTAAACACTTAACATTTTTAGTTTTCAGAATTAAGCACTTTTTGTTGCTAAGGAAGCATGCCAAAAAGACTTTGAAACTACTAAGTTCCACTCTATTTGATGTATATGTATTATAAATCAGTGTTATTTGGCAATTTTTAGAAGACGACATTTACATCTACACTAGCAATTTTACATGATGCTTCAGCTGAGTATATCTTAAATGATGAACTAATAAAGTGGTTTTAAAAGGAGATTGAAATTATGTCTTTAAAGAAAATTACAGTGATTATCTCTAATACCTTACTAAGTTAAATAAATATTTGCTTAGGGAAGTATGTACAGGATGGAAGAATTTTCTAAACAGATTCAGGGACTTGTGTTGTTTCTTTAAGCATAAAAGATTTGGCCTTGCCCACAGGACCAAAACAAGTTGGTGTCCCAAAAGATAACATTGTCCAGGAACAAGTAACAGTCCTTCTCATGATCTTATGAAAGACTGCCTTGAAGGGTGAAAAAACTGGCAGAAGACTTGCCATTTCTAAACTTGGGAAGCTTGATTATTCTAGCCTTACTTGCAAAGGAAATTCTGCCATTTAAAAACAAAGAAACCCCAATGGAGCCTAATTTGAAATTTTGTAAATCAACTGCAAAACTGTGTTTATGAAAATAAAGAGAGCATGCAATGCTCTGATATTCTGTTACTTTGTAAGGGTAAGAGCTCATGGCTAGCAGTTTTCAGGGGTTTTCCTCTACAGCCCTGGAGTCTGTTTGCTTGAAAGTTAGGAAAGTGTGCAAATTGGTAAAGAAAAGACTGCAACTCCCTTCAAAAAACATCTAATCAAACTTGTTGTTTGTTCATGATAAAAATAGAAACTGCACAGTGCTCTTTCTGTAGTCTTTCTTCCTTCTTAGCTCTGGAAGTGCTCTCCTCAGTTTGCAGTAGCAGCTTCTATCAAGGTCTGAGTTGGTGTAAAGTCTACATGGAATAGCAGTTCTCGCTGGTCAAAGCCTCACTTGCTGGCATGCAACTAGTGAAATTGAAATGAGGTAGCTAGAAAAACACTGAGGGATCACAAAGAGTGGGATGTGTTCTGCAAATTGCAGTTTGCAGCACATTTTCTCTGAGGGAATACACCAGAGGTGTGGAGGCCTTTGCCCCAGGGGAAGATGCTGGTTCCCACCTCTTTACTGCTGACAAAGAGGTTTTCTCACTGTTCTCATGCTGTAAGTTATCATGCCTTTTCACTGGAAGCTGTGCTGAAGCATGGGTGACTTTTTCTTTCTTTCTTTCTTTGCAAAACTTAAACGACTTGCATAATTTTGATGGAAGTCAAATCCTCTTTGTAAGTGGCCACCATGGCCTCAGGATGCCTCTTGACTGAGAGGACCATTAGAGTGAACCACAAGTAGCAATCTCTCTTGAGATCTCAAGCGTCCTAAAGCTGTGCTGACCTGCCCATTTGGCTTTTAGGGAAAGTGAACATGAAAGCTCCTCTCAGATGGTGCAGCCCAACTAGAGACTGGCCTGTGTCCTAAAGGAATAAGTCGTGTCTCGATTTACAGAGGGGTGTTCGAGATAGAAAAGTTGGAAATGAAGAAATTTCTCCTTAGTATGGTAGGAGAAGGTACAGTCAAAAGGTACATAATCTGAAAGGATGTGTCTGGTGTAGTTACTGGGACAGAGAAATGCAGAGCTTGGGTGCTCTGGAATACAAACTGAGCAGAGCTGTGTCTCAGGGATGAGAGACATTTCTGGGTGGAGGAGCAGGGAGACACAGAGATGGGGTGATGGCAAATGAAGCTGCACATCAGTAATAAAGAGGTTCTGGGCTCAGGAGAAGCATATAAATGAGCAGAAAAGAAATTAGAATATCACGAGGAAGAGGTGCATGTGCAATATTTGTATTTCAATCATCCAGCTTTGTTTCTTTGAATTTCAAACTGTGGCCTGATTGCTGGCTCATTCTGCAACGTTTTCTTGCAAGTGAGGGAGAAGTTACAGATGTGACTGCAGCACGCTCTGGAAACACTTCAGCTTTCAAATGCTGGCTATCTCAAGGACTGGAATCAATCTTTCCACAAGAGTTTGGAGATCAATCCAGTAAAATTTGTTTGGCAGACAGGTTGTTAGTGTTTTTCAGTCTTTGTAGGGCTTCATGCTGCTGTGATCAGCCTACTAAACTATGTGACTTGGACTTACTTCTGCAAAGGCTACGGTATAGTTATATTGAATGGCATGTCTTGTCCAGAGCCAGCTTCTATGTGAAGACCTACTGTGGCAGTAAGACTGAAGAAGTTGAGGAACAGAGGTGTCAGACTTCCAAAAATACCTCTGGGGTTGAACAGATTTCAAGGAATCTTCCTGGCCAACACTGACATACTGTGTCAGCCCCGAGCCTGGAGCAGGGACGTTCTCATTCTCTCTTTTGGTACGAGGTTTTAAGCTGAACCATAAGCGTCGGTCTAAGAAATGTCATGATGATTTGTAGCTTAATATTCAGCCGTGCCTCTTCAAGGGTACCAGTTGGTGTTTGTAGAGTCACTGCGGTGGGGTTCCTGCTTGATAGAGCCGGCAGGATGAGGAGGTGGAATACTCCCTCTGCCACGCCTGAGAGGGCTGGAATAAAAAGAATCCTTGGGAAAGACTGCGCCGGCGGTAGGGAATTACAAAGCAAGAGACCAGCAGGGAATTCTCTTGCCCCTTCATCCGAGGTGTCCGGCGGCAGAACCGCCCACTCCCGCGCCGGCGGGTGCGGTTCAGCACCCTGGCCAACGCCCCCGGCCCCCGCCCCGCCGGGCCGGGTCAGGGTCTGCTGCCGCCCTGGAGGCCTCGGGCCCGGGCAGGCATCTCGGGGGGGTGCGCAGTGCTGAGCGGTGTGAGCATGTGGTTGGAGGGTAGGGTTGGAAGGCGCTCATCTGCTCTGTATCCCTTTTCCCCTGTGCACGGGAGTGTAGAGCCTATTAATTCTTACACCTGAGAAAGCAGTAGAGATTTATATATGCAAGGGATAAGATCGACTGATCACAGTTACTAACACATGGAATGTATAATAAAAACCGAGCTATTTAACCACACAGGAAACAACTGGCTCATAAGAGTGTGCAGCACTCTGATTATAGGAAAGCTGGAAAATCCTCGTTGTGGAAAACCTGCATAATTCCAAATAAATAGGGAGACTGGTGAAGTCCTGTGCTGTTTCAGAACCTAGGTTCTACAGAAAATGTAGAGCTGAGGTTTTTCCACTTATTTCTGCATGTGATTGACCTATCTGATCTTGCTTACTCTCCCCCCGTTGTGCAGCTGTTAATGTGGCTCCAAGCTCCCAGAAGAATGCACAAAGAGCACTTCTTTTTTGTGCACTCAGCTTTCCGGACACATGCTTTACAACTTGAACACCTGTGTATATCCAAGTGCTGGCTTTTCTCTCCTGCAAGCACAGATGTCATGCTCAGAAAGTGTGCTTGCTGAATTTGTGCTGCAGGATAGCATGGAATCCAATGAAAGCAGCTTCTGGAATGCTTGATGCAAGGGTATCTCCCTGCAGCTCTGACGTGCCTTGGAAAGTGGATGGAGTTGTTTATTACTGAGGACCAGTCGTGCCCAACTAGTTGAAGTCAATCTTACCTGTAATCTAGTGTGAGTGCCTGTTGCAGCTCTTCTGCTTGACAACATCGTGTCTGTTTACCACCTATTAGAACTCTGTGAAACAGGTAACAGAAACCTGGTCCTGAACTTCCAGGGTACATCATCTTCCCAGTGGGAGTGCAAGGAAAGGCCTTGTTCTTCTGAGAGTGTCACTTACCTGCCCATTAGAAATAGGAACTGTTTATTTCTCAGATCTCTGCTTTTCTGGCAATGTTGGTTAAAATTGGCCAGTGGTTTCAGGAGTTACTGGAGGAGAGGGAGTTTATAATCAGACACAGACAGGCTGGCTTTGTGTGACTGTGAGCCTCATTTCTTTAGGAAACCATGATAAAATATGTGGATAAAGTTGCAATAATATTAAGGTTAGAGTTCGTGCTGGCCTGTATTCTCTCTCAATTTTTCTAGCATGATGGTGTTAGTCAGCCTGGAGTTTTTGAAATTTCTTATTCCATATGCAGGAAGTTTCCAACCTAGCTTCTCTATCTTCCCTGATTTTTCCTTACAGAGCTTAATCATCAGGTGGGAAAAGTGAACACTTGAAAAATAGAAGAGCCTGTGTGGGAATGTTGGCTAGATGATGATGATGAAATTAATATTGGCATAACTTTCTGATTCATTATGGTCCTACAACAGTGTTGAAGAGTTCTGGCTAGATAGATTCCTTTGTGGTTTGCCACAAGTCCCAATTGCCATAACAATGTTACTTGAGAAGAGTAACATGCACTACATCTGGGATCATCTGTGTCCTGTATCAAGCATGGTCAGGGAGAGTGTTAGCTGTGTTCGCTCAACCTTATTATTTAATTTAAACCTGCTCTGTAGGACTATAAATGAAAGAGGTGGAAGTATTACAAGGGGGAGAAAAATGTACTGCCTGACATCTGTGGATTTTGTTTGCATGTTGGAAGTAGGTAGAATTGCTCACATAGGAATAAATTCTCAGCTTTTTGCTTGCCACAGCATATCAAATAGGTATAGGAGGGATGAATGGAGAAGTGCCTATCTGGTCACGGTTTCCTCACCAGGTTCAGTGTATATGGAAGAGGCAATCCCTTTGTGTGAAGTGTAACCTTTTGCAGGCTTTGCCCTTGTATACTGAATAATGGGATGATAGCAGATGTGGCAGGAGACATTCAGGCTTATTTGCTCCTACAAATGAAACAGCTCTAACAGGAAAAGAAAGAAAGAAAAAAAGCCTTAACAGAATTAACTAAAAAAAAAATGTGTCAGACAAAATTGTGCTTTGAATGCATTATAAGAGCTTACTGTTTTGCAGTGAGAAAAGACAGTCAGGTGTTGATAGCATGTAGGAGGCAAGAGCTGTTATTAGTGAGTGGGAAGAAACACATTGAGTGTGGTGTGGGAGTAGGGCAGATGGGAATGAATCTAGAGGCTTTTTTGGAATTACTCATATTCTGAATCATCTTCATACAAACTTACTCTCAAAACCTCCAGTGCAGAACACCATCATCCTCCAAGGTCCCACAATATTGCCATGCTGAGCATGTCATTAGAGGGATGTTGAGTCAGCCCTGTGTGCAATAGTAGTATGAGATATTCAGTGAGGAGTTTAAGTAGCTACTTCAGCCAAGTAGGTTGTGACTACAATACACGGGTGGGATGCATATCCATTAATTCAAGCCCTCTGTACGATGAAGAAATGGTAGTATATTGTTATTAAGGTAATTATGGGTGTCCATACAGAGCCATTAATGGAACAATTTCCATCCTCATCCACTTGTGAATGCAAGGGCTTTGTTGCCAAGAGTCTGGCTGTGCATAATACTTGGTGGGAGCCATAAAAGCATGTCTGAATGGCCTAAGATGTGCCTGGAAATGTCTGATGAAAGAGCTCTTCTTCGGACTTGACATTCATGCTGTGTGCTCTGAGTGGAGACATATGGTGATGGTGTTATAAATCTGGTCCTGGCCCTGCAGACCGTGCTTTTGCCTACACCATCTTTTGAGAGGCACTGCAAGCTGTCCATCCAAGCTCCAAACAGCCACAAAATGAAGGAGGCAACAACAGATGGACTCAATCCAGCAAGTTTGGTACTGGAGGTGTAGGCGTTCCCAGACTTACACATACGTGAGGATGCCACAGTCTGGGAGGGAGAGCCCTGTGAGAAGTGGCAAAACTGCTAAACAAAGGCCTTATGCCTCTGACCATTCAGTGACAATGTGACAGCTCAGCAGCTTGGAAAAACACAGAAGCAGCGGGACTTCCCCAAGACTTCCTGACTTCCAGGGCTGTTCTGGGGTGTGTATGCTGAAGGCTTCTGATGCTTTATCACTGAGGCTCATGGCAAGGACCTCTTGAATTGCCTCTCTGCTGGTATGTCTTACCGACACCTCCCGAACCTCCCCCCACACAATAGAAAAATTTCAGAAGGAAACTTGTTTAGAGACAGGTCTGTAGAGCAAGTTCGTGACTTTCACCAAGTATACTGGGCTTCTTATGCTCAGCTATGTCTTAAAATGTGCTTGGCAATCTGGAGAACACAGTATAAGCTGTGAGGACGTCCTCCCTTTGTCTTTTCCTGGCCTCATCAGGTGAGCACTAACAGTCACCGGGTTAATGCCTGACTTCTGCTGCTACACTAGGGCTGCACTGAGCTACCTGCAGTCTCCCTTTAGATATTAAAAGTAGGCACATTCTTGGTGAACAGAAAATACCACCAGAAGCAGATTGACAGAGAATTTAAGAGAGTGAAGGCTGTTCTCTGGGCCTGTCACAAATCCATTAACTTCTTCACTAATGGATTCTAATTCTGAACTTTTCTGATCATATTATAAAGGAAAAGAATATATCATTTTGCCAGAGTATTGCTTGCAGCTGTATAGCTTCCTGTTTGTTGCCTGCATTTGTTACTGGATGTGATGGTAGCTATATTGTTACTTCTGCTGCTTTTGTCTACTAATCTAGTTTACCCCCAAAGGACTGAAGAAGATTTATTTTACAAATTTACACTTGAACTTCCTAGCACAAAGCGGTGGTTTTGCTCTTAGATTTCAGGAGTGGTGATGAAAGGTATTTCCCACAACACTTGTGAAATTTAAATGAAAATGAGTCTCTGCATTAAATTTTTATTGTACTTCATGTGTGGTATTACATTTATTGGCTACTTTTTCTGAGGCTCATTCTGGTGGGATTGTTTGATATTTCCTGAGCTTTGTCATTAATTTTGACTCAGATACACACATTGATGGAAATGTTTATCTAGATACATGGATGGGCAGCTAGCTAGCAAAATATTGATATATTTATAGTTTGTTTCTGGGTAATATTGTCCTATCTGAATAGTAGTGGAAAAGAAAAGAAAAAAGAAAATAACAGGTTTTTGGGTTTTTTTTTTCCATTTCCAAACTATGAGCTGGGTGAAAAGTGGGGACGGGAGAGAGGAGGCAGAAAGGAGGAAAGGAATAAAGAGTCCTAACAGAGAGGTGAAAAAGCACATCCAAAAAATTAGTAAAAGCTGTAGATTCCTTCTTTGTTTCTCTGAAGCCTTGAAACAATTTAAAATGTGAAAAATTTGGGCTAATTGAGAGCATTATGGTGATTTGCCCCAATTTTCTTTCTTTGTTTTCAATCCAGCTTCTTTCATTATAACATCTTAAAATAAATAAACAAAAATTCTATAAATATCTGAAAGAGTCATTCTTATATAATAGCCCTTTCTTGCAGCAAAATTTATCATTATAACAATACTGTAGTAGTTTTGCTGGCAGAATCACAGCCAATCAAAGCTATTACAATAGTGGAACATTTCATGGTTTTGGAAATTAAATGTGTAACCATGGCACTGAAATGTCTCTTAAATCATATTTGGAGATGTATTTTTCACCAAATGATTTGCACATTATCTCATTCCATCTGAATTTTATTTTCATCAAAATTACACCATTTATTTTTTATTCTTTTTGTTTCTGCAGGAATTTTGCAATAGAACTTCCCATCTGCTTTCACTTCTTGTATTTTGATCACATTTTTTCAAGAAGCAGATCTAAACCTTATTTTATCATGAGGCATAATTTAACAGCTGACTAATGGTCAAACTGCAAATTATGCTGTAAATAAGCATCATTTGCATTCTAAGTTGCAGGAGTGAGTAATGCTGATATCAGAATTAGTAGCTGTGCTAGTTTTAGTCAGTAAGAGAGTGGCTAATGCAGGGAACAGCTTAGGAAATGTGAATCCTCAGGAGTTTTACCTGTAGAAGGATTGTGTGAGCCAAGCATTTTTGAGTAAGAGAGGGTAGAAGTCTGTGGGTGTTTGGTCTCTCTACCTATACTGAATCTTTCCTGAGGTGTGCATGCACCTGGGAGCCTTTTTAGTACTGAACTAGCATGCAACCTCTTTGTTATGAGCTGTATCTGTCTCCTGTTTATTAACTTCATAAGGTTTGTTAGAGAGCCCTCTGGTAATTGGCAGGAAAGATAAAATAGAAACTGGAAAACACAGAGAAAATAAAAAATATATGGAAAGAAGATAAAAATACATCTGTGGCATGACCACAGACTGGATTCTGACTTGTAGAGCTCAGATGGAACATCTTTCCATTGGAGAACAGTGTAGTATAATCAATGTTTGCAAAATGTCCACAGGAATCTATAGCTTTGAACAAACTGTTGCATAAGGAGATGAAATAAAATCTCATCTTGGATTTCTTGTTTGGTCATGAGAAAATGTTTTTTTCAGCTTGATAACTTTGTAACTCAAGGTAGTTCCTACTGGAAGAGACAATAGACAGGGTTGGTGGGAGCTGGCTTTGTGAAAATGACCTGGGTACATTGGAAGAGCAGAGGGGTTTATTAGTTTGGGCACAGGTTCACCAGAATGAAGCTCATCTGTGCTGGTGCATCCACAAGCTGCTCTGTGAAATCAGGTAGACTCACTGTCAAGGGTCACTGTTAGCTTGGGGATTTCCTCACCTTTGGTGTAGGAATTGGAATGCTGTTCCAGGGCACTCACCTAGTGCTGGGGTTGTTGGCTGCTCTTGGATCATGATTCCTCTGATGAGAAATTCCATCTTGTACCCAAGAAAATATTCCAGATAAAGTTAGTGTGTAAATTCCTGCCAAATGCTTTGGTTCAACTAACTGACATTTTATTTTGAAAAACAACTTTGTCAGAAAATGACCAACCAGCTCTGGTTTCACACCCTCTGATCTGTCATCTTTGATCTGCTTAATGAAATCAGGGTTCCAGTAGTACTTGCTGCTGGGCATTTACAAATCTTTCAAGCTGCCTTCTGCTTTTGTCTAGATTTCTCTCTTCCTGGACTCATCTGCAGCTATCTTTCTCTCCTTAGGGAGAACCCTGATCCTGTTTCAGTCTCTTTCACAAAGGCTGCCTGCTGGTTTGCTGGCTTTTCTCTCTCCTCTTTTTCACCAGAAGTGCCCATAACTAAAAAGTAATGGGAAAAAAAAAAAATCCCAATCTTTTTTTCAAACTCAAATCAGTATTATTATGGTGAGATTTGGGTAAGGTTCAAATCATGAGTTTTTATGAGAGCTGGATCTGATACTCGAGTCCTCTGTCTGGTTGGTCCTTGTGGTACTTTCTGCCAGTCAGTACTCAAAGGTAATTCTAACAACCAAGCACTCACATGATTCTGACCCCTGCCATGCTAGATTTTGGTCATTGTGATTCTTATTCTTTGGGGGAGGGGGAGTGAGCAGGATGATAACATACCCTTTTTTAAAGATTAATAAAAAATTAATATCTTTTTTGCAGTTTGTCACAGCAGCCTATTCCCCCAAGTAACCAGATTCTAGTGGTCTAGACTTTGGTGTTTGGAACTGTCAAAGATAACTTCTTTGGTACTTCATGTTGAAAAGGAATAACAGCACATTATGGGGAAGGGAAATATGGTGCTAGTTCTGGATGTGGTGTGCTTCAGTGCATAAAAGCATTTGCAAATCTACTTGTTTTGATATAGTAGATGGCAAGAATATTTTACACATATCTTTTTCAATGTGCCCATAAGTTACACAGGGAAAAAAAAAAAAAGCCCTCTAACTAAAACTGGCAAGTGTTCAGAAACCACAACTATTCAGTGTATTGCCTGACCATTTTTAAAATGTATTTTGCACTTTTGGTAGATGTTGTAATGCATTCAGCGCAGTGTGAAGTCTTGGCATAGGTGCTGGGTTCTAAAATAAGATGAGCTCTGCCTTTTAAAAAAGAAATGTTTGCCTGTGAAATACCTTTGCTATTAAGGATCTTTGGGAAGGGGGGCAGGAAATAGGGGTGATGATGCCACCAACATACCAGGAGTGAGAAAACAGATTTATTCTGAATTTTAACAAGTAGTCACAGCCATGAACAAAGCTCTTCTCAGTGAATGCTGAGTGGGAGGAATTTTATCCCCTTTGTATGTTAGTCTCTTTCTTCACATTGTAGAATCATAGAATGTTTTGGGTTGGAAGGGATCTCAAAGATCATCTAGTTCCAACCCCCTGCCATGAACAGTCAAACATGCTCTCAGTTTGTGCATATAAAGATGGCGCCTGGGTTGGTAGCATGGGCAGAGGTCTGCCTCACAGCATGCTGTGTTTCTGAGGCTGGTTCTTCCTCTGTCCACTTTGCATCAGCAGCTCCTTTCACAGGGACTGGGCTAGCCAGTGTCCAGTGTCTGTTGCCGAATATAAAGCCTACATAGATGCTAAACTTTTTCTAAAGGTGAGTAGGTATTAGGAAACAGAAAGGAAAGGGGAGCTAAAGTTACACCCATGCTAAACCTGTGATGAGCTCTATATAGGTGACATTTGTGCTGTGCCAGTGTGAAGAAAATCTTTGAGCACAGATGAAACACATTGAGCAGCTTGCCATTAGAATGGCAAGCTGGAGATGGGTGACTCCCTCCCAGGTTCTCCGTGATGTGTTTTGTCCTTTTGGATTAGGTGCCCTTGAAAGAGCCAGTTGGAACATCCTCATCCTCTCTAGAGAAAACAAGAAGTCAGACACAGGAGAGCAGAGTCTGTGTTCAAGCCCTGGTGTTGCTGCCTTCCAAACTCGGCCAGTGCTGCAGCTCAGGAAGAGCCAGTGGGAGCTGCAGTGTGAGGTACTGGTGCTTGCCCTGCTCTGTTTTAGATGTAAAATGTAGTGGCCCTAGAGTATTGCACTGAGAAAGAGAATCTGGAGAGTAGCTGTAACCTCTTCTGCAACAGAAGAGACTAGCTGCACCAAGTAACTTGGCTTTGATACTTTGCTGTGCTGAGAGTAACGTGGTCAGTGAAATCAGTGCTAAAATGAGGGCAGAGTGACAGGGTGCCGTTATTCTCTTACAGTCAGCACTGCCTTAAAGATTCTCTTTTTGGCTTAGTCTCCCAATTATGTGCCACAAAACCAAAACAAAATGAGATAACGGAATCAATGTCATAAAATACTGCAGCCCTTTCTAGCTGCTTTATTTTTCTTCATATTTTGGTTTCTTCTTAAGTGAGATTGCAGCCGATTGGTGTAAGAAAGCTTTCTCACGCTGAGTGCTGATCACATTTGTACTTAGACCACACTGCTTCTAGCAGTCCTAAAGGACCTTCTAAGTTCCCAGATCTCACTGCAGGATGCAGTGGGTCTGGCTGGCTGTGCATGGAGAGCATATGTATCTCCTTAAAGTGGCGTGTGATGTAGCTGTGTGACTGCTGTTCCTGTCTGCTCTGGGCAGCACGATGTTTTGTGCACTCCTGCCAAGGGCGGTGCTTGTTGCTGTGCTTCAGGGTGGTCTTCTCATTAATATGATTTGACCTTGTTACCTGTGTTGTCCCCTTCCATGTATGGTCATGCTTATGAGTGCAGGGCTAACTCTGGGGAGCCAGTGTACTTTATACCGCACCTTTGACAGTGGAGTCAAGTTGTGGTAGGGAAGTGGGGTGCTGCAGCACCAGTGTATTGCGCTGTGTCCGTGCTTCTCCTGACAGCCCTGCAGTGTGCTGCTGCTTGTGCAGCTGCGTCGCGGATCAGAATAGAGCCCTCATGGCTTAAATTGCTTTGTTTATTAGGGCTCCAGGGAGATGTTTTTCAGCCCTGGAAGCTTGTCTCATGTATTTCCCTTGCAAGTGCTCTCCCTATCTCACAGGGTATGCCTCTGAAGTCCTTCCAGCTGCTGGCTGCACCTTCTGAAGTGTCCTGCTGGGAACCTGCAACCCCATCCTTGGGTACCATAGCAGGCAGCAGCCGTTGCTGCTTAGGCAGCTCAGGCATATTGTAGTCCTTTGGCAAACCCCCTGAGGCTCTGCTCTGGCTCAGGGTTAGCGCTTGTAGGCAGGACTGGTTTCGGATATCTAGCCAGATAAGGGCTGCCTGCAGTACGGAAAGATGTCAGTGCTTCAAAGGGGATGAGTTGTGGCTCTTGAATGTATTAAGTGTTGCAGTGAGGATGGAGGTGCCCTGACGCATGGCTGTAAAATAGAGGGAACGTTTGCTTCTGCTGCCGTTCCTGTCTGTGAATAAGTGAGAGCTGACAAGAGCCCTGCGGCCTGGCTGGGAGCACTCCCCAGGGCTGCCGGCCGGGCTGCCAGTGCTCCACACACTCCCCTGGGCACTGTACTGAGGCTGGCCCCTGCCCAGGTGTGGTAGGGAAAGGGAGAGGGCTCCATCTGGTCTCTTCTTTGTCTTCTTCACCCTTGGGAAAGGAAAGCATGATTTAGCTCCAAAGCATTAAACAAAAACCCTGAAAGAATATCCCTTCAGAATTGTCTAACCCTTTATGGCTTAATATAAGCATGCCTGAAGATTGATGAGGAAAGGATGTTGCTCCTGTTGGTAATTACAAGTTTGCTCCATTCAGTGTTTTCTATTCTGGTCACTCCATTTCAGAATTTAAACTGTCTTAGGTGTGTGCAAATGCTTTCTGCTGTGTCAGGAGCTTTGCTTAGCTATTCATGTGCTCAAACCTTTGGTAAGATACTTATCCTTTCAGGCAGATCAAAGACATATGTTTGGTCATTTGGAAGGGGTAAGCAGGAAGAAAGAAATCTCATAAGAACGATGACATAGTATAACTGCTAAGTTACAAATACAGTTATGTACATATATGTGCATGTCCCCTTAATAATCACTGTTTTCAATGACAAAACATTAGGTAACAGCTGACATTTGTAGTTAATGCGATGCCTGGCTTGCCAATGAGATTTTTTTTTCTACGTCAGCGATCAACTCCCTTCTATTCAAGAGATGAGCTTCTGCCAACAGAGGGGGAATATACAAGTTTTAAGAAATGTTTTGACCTGGATGATGAAACTAAAGTGCAGAATTCTTCCCTCTCCACCCAAAACTAAGCGCACAAGAGCTACCAGGGCTACTGGGATTCACTCAAAAGTCTGTATTTCAGACACAATGGAAGCAGGTGATGTATTCAGTATAAAAGAGGAAATGTGGTGAGATGTTTATTTGTAGATTGCAATGTGTGGATAGATAAATAAGTTTCAGTTTGGGAACAGACATTTTTGCATACCAGAGTGTTTAGAATTCAGACAAAGAAATGTCATTCAAATAGCAGCAGGGTCCACAGGAGCAGGATTGCGATGTATGGAACAGATAACATTCAGCAGTGCAGAGACAAGTTTACTTTTTGCAGTGTGGGGCTGTACAGAGCTGCAAAGGAGCTAGCTCTGGATCAAAGCAGCATAATGCAGAGCTAGCCTGAGCTCATTAGCCTGGGCATAATGCCATCCTAATATATCTATACTGCTCCCAGTACCCAAACTAATGGCTCAGCATGGTGCTATGCTGGGTACTCACACCAGCTGGTGCAGGGATTTCTGCATTGTATAGTGTAGACATGTCATGAGATTTTCACACCTTCTCTGTAAGCAAAGGAAAATGAATTAAGGGCAAGTATATATTCCAAGACTTTGAAAAGCAGGGATGTTTAAATTTGGGTTCTTGAATTCTTGTTCTTACTCTTCAGGATGAGTCCAGTGTAAATATTATGGAAGTCAAGGACAGCCTTCACATTGCTTGCCACAGGTTTTGGATCAAACTCAAGATGTCAAAAGTCCAAAGTACCTAGTAATTCCTACTGATGTTGCTTTTCAACATCTTTTAATTGTATCTCTGGAAAACAGGCTTGTTGAGCTATTCACCCAGCTGCTGTGCTGCCTTTTGAATTTATCAGGAACAAAAAGTGACTACTAAGGTTCTACCTTTGTTCAGGGAATGTTTTTATGCAATGTAGAAATAATACCCTGTTCTCCCTCCCTGAAAAACAAGGAACAAGGGGTACATGAACATAAGGTAGAAGGGCAGGTTGATATTATTTAATAATGATCCAACTGTTCATCTGGCTGAAGCTTTTCCTTACAAAAAAGAAAAGGAAGGGCTAATGCTTGAGTCATATTTTTACTGCTTGTTTCCACTGGCTTGATTATCTGCACCAGCTTGCTCTTACTAAGGCTGTAACTGATGTCAAAGAAACCCAGAAAAGGGAGAAATCACAGTATAACTGTGGTCTGGATGGACTTGGGATGTACTGAAAATCACACAACTGAACCTGCTGTCATAACCAGTGGAGCCTTAGATTGCTCAGTGAAGAATTTAGGCCAGCAAAGTCAGCGCACTATTAACTCCCAGCACAGGGGTTAGTATCAGCCAAGTGACACGTGTAGGAAACGCAAAATCTTCCAGTGGGAGTTCTGCTTAAGAACTACAAATTCTGCCCTGTGAAGAGCAAGAGATAGGCAGTTTACATCTGAAAAGTGTTATATATTATTTCAGAAAATGCCATACAAACAGTAGAACTCCAGTGCAAGAGATTATTATCACTGGGCAACAGTAATAAAAAGTTTATAATGTCCAGTTGAAATATAAATTGTTCTCAAATGTAATCTGGAGGGATTGAAAGAGTGAGGGGCCAGAAGTGTGAGGATCAGAACTGGGTAGGGCTATCTGTCAAGGAGAGAAGCATTAGATTTATTTCCTTTGTTAAAACTTAAGGCACTTTATTTATTTTTTTTTTAATATTACTGAACCCACTTAGGAGGTAGTTAAGACATTAAATGCTTACGATGCCAGTTTTACAGCTGAGGAAACTGAGCAAGGGAGATTGTCAGATTGTCCTTTTAAGTAACTTCTGTCCCAAAGTAAGTCTAACCTGAGACTGTGTGTGTAGCACTGCTCTTTCCTGTCATCAAAGTCACTGATCATGTAGTGAGAAAAATCCCACGAGAAATCAAGGCTAGTGTATTCCTGATGCCCACTCCTCTTACTCTAACATTAATATATTTGACTTTAATATCTGCTTTTTGATTCCTTGGATGCTTTTCAATTCCTTGGAAATTATGGCATACACTTGTGCTTTGAAGTAAATGAATACATTCAGTAGCATAATGTGCAGTGATAGAAAATCAAAACCATCTTAAATACACCAATTTAAAATGAACGGGTGTATTTTCCAATCGCATCCCTAGCTAAGATTTTGGGAGGTGAATTTCTCTTAGAAAAGTCAGTTCTGTAACATTGTTCATGGCTGAAGCAGGGTCTGTGGAAATAGTACTTCATGAGGTCGGAAGATCAAATCCCTCTTGGGAAATGGTAATACATGGTAGCTCAGCTGCTATGTTCTAAAAATATTTGTCAGATAAAACTGTTACCTACCCAACAAAGATTAGAGGCTTCTGTGGCACAGATGGGAGCATGCAGCTGTCTGATTTAACATGCAATTAAGTATGTGCCAGTACCCAGAAACCTGTAGTCTTAAAATGCAGATCATGCAGCATCAACCAAATTGTATTTGCAGTCTAAACAGGGCACTATAAACTGCCATTGCAGTAGTGCTAAATGCTGGTGCTCTATTGTGCCCCAAAGATTGTTAGGACGTGTGCTATAGGACTGAAAAAAATTCAGTGAATATAGGAGGATGTTTCCATCAAAATAGGATCAATGAGAAATATTAATCTTCCATGTCATCCTAAACTACATTTCTGGTGTAACCTTGCTGATGACGCTAGTGCTTTGGAGCTCACAAGAAGTTATTATTGACCTTAATATTTTTAAAATTTCCTTTGTCTTTCAGAGTATAAACTGTCTGGAATGCTTTTGATCCTTCTGATTCTCACCCCAATATACAGAGTTGTTGGCACCAAGTACTTTTGGCAAACCTTTTGGCAAAACATTTTTGGAGGATTTTGAAATAAACCTGTGGTCTATTGCACTTTCTGACTTTAGCAGTTTGTTTTCAGTTTTTCATTTCAACTTGAGCATTTTATTTCAGCTTTTCCATTTAATTTCATTTCCTCAATGCTTTATTTAGTTTCCCACTTGCAGAAATTTGTGGTGAGAAGTGGGGGGAAGGCCACTCCTGCCCCACTTTTCTTTCATAGGTTTGAAAATCAATTGGTGCTGTTTCTCATGGGACAGCAGACCTCTGGAGTTGCATGATTAAAAGCAGGTTTTCTTTGCTACTGAATTTGCTTGTTAGAAGGTGTGCTGGTGGCAGAGCAAAGCTGTTGGCTTCTTTGGAAAATGCAGTTTAAGGAATGAATTCACAGCATTTACAGTTTCAGCAGAAAGCCTTGTGGTATCTCTTTTCTCAGATGTCCCTTTTTGTGTGTGCTGACGGATACTCTGCTCTTTCCAAAGGCCAGAATGGATTGTAGAGTTCACCATGTGCCCAGGTATTCTGCCATCTCTGAAGCCATCTTCTAATGAGAAATGACATCTTACAGAGCCAAAGTCGTCCCACCAGAGCAAGTGAGATGTTTCTGCTGCTGCCCCTTCGAGAAGCAGCATTGTCTCATTGTACCCAGAGCCTGAATCTGAAGAGTTTTGAGCAGCTGGCTGCAATGGCTGTACTATGCCAAGCCTGGGATGAGTGGCTGTGCTGTTCAAATGCATTAGGCAGACCTGAGTCCCCTTTGCCAGTCCTGGCACCATGGACAGACTACTTAGGGACAGTCCTTGGCTGTCATGTAGATGCACATGACTTCTGACAAGTCACATGCAGCAGCCTTCTTTCATCCGAGCCGACCGTCTGCCAGATGATCTTCCTGTGTGTGACAGGCCCAGCAGCAGAGACCTGACAGCTTGGCTAGCAGAGGACAGAAAGAGGAGGATCTGTTGCTGGGAAAAGGGGAATGGCATCTTTTTGTCTCATGCTTTTACCCCTTGGCTGGGCTAAGTATTATGTAAACAGTTACTTCTTTTGCTATTTAATAGCTTTGTTTAGTATTAAGAGTTTTGTTTACTGCTAACAGAAAATGTGTTTCTGGTATGACATTGGATAAGCAAGCACCTTTGGAAAGGACACATGCCTCCTCTTTTGTTTGATTCTAAACAACATGGGGAAGACAGAGGTTTTGAACTACATTTTGCTGAGTCAGTGTGTTCAGTTCACAGAACTAACATCATTGCTGTGACAGATGTGCTGAGGTGAGGGAGAAGGTAGGCATGGGAACGGTGGCAACAGGAGATGTGAATACTTAGCCTCCTTTTAATCATAGTTTTTAATTTAAAAAATACTGAGCAGCAATTGGTTTGGTACGTCCTTTATTTTTCTTATTGGTATATGAGTCTCAACAGTCACAGAACAATTCTATGAGAAGATTTTCTCATTTGGATCTGAGATGAGATGTGTCTATGGCATACTCCACAGAGCAATAAAAGCTGCAAGTAATGGGTTCTATTTGCTGTTTAGGTAACCAATTTAAAAAATACAAAAAAGACCCTGCCTGAATCATTTTCAGCTCCAGAATGATCGATTCCAGAATGAAAGCATGATGAGAGTGGTAAGCAAGAGATCCCCAAGATGGCCGACCTACAAAGGAGCAGTAAAGAAATGAGATGCAAACCAAACCAAAACAAAGCTGCTGGTGGTGTGAGGGTTGCCAGCAAGCAAGCCTGTGGCAGATGCCTGTGGGATTTTCACAAAGGAATGAGAGCAGTAGTGTCTTCCACTGAGTATCAGAGAAATATCTGAACTAGATCTCTCCAGTGCTAATAGACATCATTTAAGCCATGATCAAGCTTCTGTGATCCCTGTGGTGCTCTTAGCTGGTGTAGTGCCTTGTCCCTCTGTCTGTGGGGAGGCAACTGAAAGAATGAACTTAATAAGCAAGAATGTAACAATGAACAAACAAGCCACTTAAAGATAAATTTGATTTTTCTTACAAAAGAACATATTTCCTTAAATAGCATAAAATTCAAAACAAATCCTTGTATCCTCATTCTCCTTTGTCAGTAGAGTCACGGAGGACTCAGACTCATAAAAGGAACCACGTTTCAAAGCTGAAATGGTTGCCTCAGTGCAACCACCTTGAGATTGCCTCCTTTGGGCTGTGGAAGCAGATAGGACCAGTGGCACCCTGGGCTGCTGCTGCCCCTTCCTGGGCCTTGGCACCCACATGGCTGTCCTCTCTCCCTCTGTTCAGCAATTAACTTTGTTACGTAAGGTGAGATGGATCAGAAAAGTGAGGCATTAAGTAGTGAGCTCGATACTGATATCAGTGCAGTGCTTGTCCTGGCACTGAAAAAGGACAGTTTTCAGGGTCATAACACCAGAAATGATGGTCACAATCTGGGGAAGATGGCACTGGTTCAGGTTTTTCCTATGCCATTGGGAACTATTACTGTAAGGGAAGCTGGCAGCTATATTTTGTTTCCTATCCATTCTGCTGGATCACATCTACTCAACCTCAGCTGTATTTGTGTAAATATGTATATATACATGTGAATACATTTGAATCTGTTTATCCCATGTGCTATTCTTAGAAGTCTGAATGTATTAAAAAAAACTAATGCAGAGTTAACAAGGAGGTTTAAGATTGTTTTCTTTGTATATATTTAAACCATGAAGAAATAATTGCTTACTTGAAAGTCTCCAGTGCTAAGGTGTTCAGGGAATATTGTGACCTACAGTTGTGTCTGCTGATAGAACAATATAGATGAGGTAAGATGTGTGATGAGGAGCATTAAATGAAATTATAGCACAAACAGCATTGTAAAATGTTGGAGATCTGGAGACCTTAAGAAGGAAAGATGGGAAAGGGTCTGGATTTCGTACTCTAAAATTCTTAACTTCTTTACTGGTATTCTTCAGGTTTGATCTTTTTTGGAAAGTTTGACATATTTGGGGGTTTTCTAAGTATGATCCCCCTTCCTCCTTAGCGTTGTCATGTATTCAAAGTGAATTTTTTTATGCACGCAACTCATTAGTAGCAGAATCTGGAAACTTAGGCCTTTGATTCATAGTTCTCAGTGAGAAAGGGGCAATGGTAATTAAAAAAAAGAATCAAGTATTTTTAGGTTGGATGCTTGGAAAACATTGTGGCAATACTGAAGGATTTTATACTGGCTGAGCTTACACTGAAATTTTCCATATATGTTCAAAATACTGCAAAAGAATGTAGGTGCATATGAGAGTCAGCCCCAAAAAGCAGCTAATTTGGCATTTTTGCACGTGGATTTTGGGGATTTCCACTGCCCCCTGCCCACAGCAAGGCTAATTTAAGAGTATTCAAGCTACATTCCCTTGGCCTGAAGATTCTTTATTTCTATGCACTCACGTAAAGCTGCCCTTTAAGTTAGTAATTTTCTTCTCACTCCCTTAAACACCATTACTTTTATACCTACCTACAGACCTGTTGTATCACTGTATGAGTTTGAGAATCAAATCCTCCAAGACAGAAACTTTCCCAGTTCTGGAACCTCAAATTTTTCTCCACGTGGCCCTACTTCTACAGCAGGATCTGCTGTCAGTAAAAGGTAAGACAAATGGACCTGGTTTGAGCTCAGCTCACTAAAGGAAGGATGTAGATCTGGAAATAAAGTTTAGTTTTTATTCTTTTTGGCACTCAAAGATTAGTTATTTGCATTCAGATGGCTTGGTGTGGCTATTCCCAGGCTATATGAACATTATTAGCATCTCTGGTTGGTTACTTTCCCAGAGGCCACTGATGCCCTGAAAAGGAGTATCAGTATATGCAGGAGCTGTTATTTTGGCAGCAGTTAATTGTCATCAGGTCTGGTTTACCTGTGCTTAAAATGTGAAGTTTATACTGAGGATTTTGGAATGGTCCAAAAGAGTTAGTGAAATAGGAAATTTGATGAGAGCTTTGTGCCAATGCTCCTTATGCTTCCTTGAAAGTTCCAGTTTAGCTTACATCATTCTGGCCTCCCGGGCCAGCACGGTGATGAATCAGTGTGAGAAACTAGACAGAGCTGCTGATGGGACTGCCACAGAAACCCACGTCAAGGAATCAACACGCTGCAGTTTCCTTGGCCAGTCCCCCTCTGTGGCTAAGTTGCCCACTTTTCAGGAAGGAAATAAATCTGAGACACGTTTCTACTTGATAATGAGCATGTGCTGGCACGGTTGGAAATGCTGCTATGTCTATGATGTTAAATAAAGATGCTCACTTGAGCATTTGGTTTTGGCTGAGTCTGCCCTTTCAGCATGCATGTGTAACCTCTTTGTGAATTACTGAAATAAAGGAATTGCCTAATGCCAAAGAGAAATTCCACAAATATTAAACCCTGGGAATGTTTTCTACATCAGCCATTTCCTCTTTCGCTTGTGCAATGTGTATGGATTGTCAGCATGATGTGGTGTGTGGTAACCAGTGCATGCAGGAGGCTATTAATCTTCTCATTAGAGTAGTGGTAGTGTAAGATTTGGGAGAGCAGTGGAATTGTGTTCAAACCCTCTCAGTTTGCAGTGTTTTATTGGCCTGTATGGATCCTTACATGCACTCACAAGCCTGAATCTACTTCCTATATGTGTCAGCATGTTCACCCTTTCCTTACACTCTGGGTAAACAGTTGGCTCATAGATCTTGTTAGTTTTTATTCATAACATTCCCATTACTGGGAAGGGGGTTCATATTGTCTTGTGCATGCTCAAGGTAGGGTATGATGGAAATAATTAGGTCTGACCTACCAGTTATGGGGTTTAGATGTCAGAGTGTATGTGTTGTACTTTTAGATATTTAGGTTTTGAGCTTGTTAATTTATAGACCAAGATTTCATTCTCCAGCACCTTGCCAGACAGTGAAGCTTGCAGAATAAAGATTTGTTAGGTTGCAGTCTAAGTAAGCACTTAGCCAAAAAGGGGAGAACTCTGAAAGGCAAAAATATTCAAAGAGAAGTGATGTATTAAACTTTCTGTTTCCACTGCCTTTGCAATTATAAGCTATCACGTTGTATAGAGGGTTTTTTCCCTGCAACGCTAATACTCCCTCTGGTATGTGTAGGTATGCTTTTTTTCCTACAGTGTTTAAAGACTGAAGCTTTTAGCAGTTTAATCCAAACCAAAGCATCTTTATCATGGGACTTGCTTTTAATTCTCTCTTAGATGCTTTTTTCCCTGTATGCCAAATTAGATATCATTCTGAAGGCATGCATTCTTAATTAACATTTTTTTAATCAATGACTGGATTCTCAGGAGGATTTTTTTTTCCTGTGCATCATTATTTTTCTTTTTGCACAGCAACTTCCAAGCAGATTAAATAAACAGAAAGAAACACTTTGTGAATTTTTCTTGTGACAGCCTGCAAACCTGTGAACTTTTCTATTTATTTTTAACTTGAAGCTGCTAATTGTAGAACTGTATAATTAATGCATTATCCACGACAACAAGGTTACATGGTTTGTATTTAGCAAACATGCTTTTTCTGGAGGGTGGAAAAATACGTAGTGAAAACTTATGGAAACACTAAGCTGTTTTTCACCAGTCTGTATGACAGCCAGTCTCTCAACCATCATTAGAGCTGTGTGCCTAATCAGACTCTGAAAAGGTACCTTGAAAATTGGCCGGAGCCCTGGTATCATCACTTGAGTCCACAGCTTGAACCTTGTGGTTTAGCCTTCCAAGATACGCCATTACAGCCAGCTATTCTAGAACTGGAATGTTTGCTCTGCTAATTGGCACATTCCTACTTAGATTTGGTAGGACATGCTGATTTGTAACATGACTCAAGAATTTACTTCTTAATGGGTAATTGCCTCAACTTTCCAATATCTTTCTGTTCGTCAGCCTCCTTTCTTTATTGTGCCTGTCTACTGCTCTTTCAGCATTTGTAATCTTTTTTTATTAGCTAGACATCCTTCTGATTATTTCACATGTTGTTCACTGGTTTGAGAATTTCTTTGCTCCCTTACCTTTTCATAAATCAAGTATGCTATGGCATGTGCTGGAAATGATGGAATGATTTCCTTATAGCTTGCAGCAAATGATGTTGTATCAATGCTGACTTTGTTATTGCATTTGTTATTGCAGTCATAGAAACGTTTTTAACAAATTGGATGATACTTTCTGTATTGAGAAATCAAATGCAGTATGTCTAGGGACTTCTTTGTGAACTGAACACTTGGTAGTCCCAGAACCACAGAATGACTCGGTTGGAAAAGACCTTGAAGATTGAGTCCAACCGTACCTGTCCTCTACTAAACCATATCTCTAAGTACCTCATCTACCTGGTGACTCAACGACCTCCCTGGGCAGCCTGTTCCACATTCCGACAACTCTTTCAGTGAAGAACTCTTTCCTAACATCTAATTGGACCCTGTCCTGGTGCAGCTTAATGCCATTTCCCTTGTCCTATCTCCTGTGACTTGGCTGAAGAGACCATCTCCCACCTCTCTACAACCTCCTGTCAGATAATGGTAGGCAGTGATAAGGTCTCCCCTCAGTCTCTAGAAGTGTAAACAGTGGGTTTTTTGGCAACTTCTGTTACTATCATTTTTGCCCCTCACTCCTGATCATTTTGTGCTCTTGATTTTAAGATTTTAGTGAAAGGAAAATGATACTGCAATTCTTGGATGAGTTTTGCAGTTATTGCAATTATCATTATACGGTTATTGACACGTGAGAGTTTCTTGGTGAAACTGTTAGATCACTCTTCCATAATGAAATACCTGCAGGAAAACACTTCTGCTCTCAGGTAAAGTTTTCACTGAGTCTGCTCTTCCCATGCTTCTGTGACAGTGGTGTAGACTTTACAGGTGGCTTTAGCAGCGGTGAGTTTTTTGTCTTGTCCTAATAATTTTCTAATGCTTAATTTGATCAGCTTGTACCAGGGTCACCCTGGTGCACCAGCCTACATATCTTTATTCATCAGCAGTTAGAGCATGTGCAGGGAGCCACTGAGTAGCACTGTGGGAGAAGGGAAAGCTTGCTTGACTCCCTTCCTATAATTGTATGTCTGTAATTCATTGCCTTTGAGAACTGTCTTATCACGGCATCGGCTCATTAGTGGTTTTACACAGGATAAGCTTATTAGAGATAATCTGTTTACTGAATGCCCTTACCACAGAGCAATCTAGTTTAGAGCATCTTTTGAAGCTTTGTCTTCTGGATATATATTTTAAACTGATCCCTGATTATTTATCTAGATCTATATCTTTAGATCTTTTTCTTTAGACTTGTATCTGCTTTTGGCATAAAATTACAGTGTCTGGTGAATACACTGATAGACTAAATAGCCTTGTGGGCAAACAAGGCAAACCAACATCAGTTTATAAAGAGCTAGTCAGGACAAATAATTGAGTCTGTTCATAGCTGCTTAGACTTAATTTAAGCTGTTTAATTTTCAGTGTTGTTAGAGTTAAGACTTTTCTGGAGAGCTACTCTTTGACCAAATGTTGCCACAAACTCAACAGCGCTTATCACACAGCAGTTTGGATGGCAAGTTGTTTCCTGTCCCACATGTTGGCCTTCTTGAAAACCTGGACCGCCACTTAAGATGTACAGAAGAGGAAATGGAACCTGAAAATTCATCCTCAAATGGCTAGGTATTGTTGAAAAATGCAAAGTATTGCATTAAAAAAGACAAGATTAGGAAAGAGTATTACAAAAGAAAAGCTGAAGGAGAAGAAGAGATGAAAGCTGTGAGAAATGTAATATAGTGAGCCTGTTTTATCTTTGGATCTTTCTGACCACTGCAAACTGTTCAATGTAATTTTCCTTGATAGTTCAAAATACTCTACATGTCTACCCTGACACAATAGCAGCTCCACCAGTTACTGAAGAAGGCAATATTAATGTGAATAGTACATGGACCCTTTGCATTTTCTCTTTTTTCATGGCAGTTTAGGTGTGTTTAAAACAGAGCTAAAAAATTTCAAGCAGCCTTTTCCCTTCATAAGAAGGAGAATCTCAGATTTCCCAGTAAAAACAGTGTTTGAAGTGCCTTAAGAAATTCTGTTTTCTACAAAAAACCTCAAGTTTGAGGCATATAGAAAACTGATGACAGTTTTTCTAAGATAAAGTTATAAAGTGAATGTGGCCCACTGTTTTAGAAACTACTTTCTCAAGCACAGGCCTATCTCCTTTGGGTGGTAAACCCATTCACAGTTAGTCTGTTCTGGCATGGAGTACTCAGTTAATGAAAAACATTTTGGTACATATATTCAGCTGATAATCACCAGGAGCAGGAACTCAGGAAAAAGACTGGAGGTGGTGGATGGTCTGTCCCTGTGTGTCTACCTCAGAAGGTTCATCTCTGTAAAAAATAGTTTATCTTCCAGCTTTTTAGCCCAGGAAAGAAGAGAGGGGAGAAATCTCTTGCAGAAAGTTGTTCTGGTTTTCTTGCTGTGCAGGTTTTTGAAAATCCAGCTGCAATTTGTTGCAATTCATTCAAATCCCACTGTGTAATTTAGGTCATGACAAAACAAAAATACAACTGGTTTTGGGTGCTGATGCTGAGGTGGTTAGTAGACATACTATCTGTAAGAAGTGATGAGTTAGCAGGAATGAATGCTGCAAACACTACAAAACTTAGCTTGGAGTTTAGGTTCTGGTGAGTATTGTGGTTGCTGGAGCTGTTCAGTGGCAAGGGAAACTTAACTGGTGTTTCTCATCTCTTCTAAACCAGTCTTAGCATCATACCAACATAGCATATCTTTGCTGAGATTTACAGCAGGAATACTTCCAACAAGTTACTTCAGTCACATCTCTGCTACCACCTACATCAGTGCTCGTGTGCTGGATGGAGAGCAAGGAAGCAGTCCATCATACCATTTGACAGAACTCTGTTCTCCATTTCTCAGTAAAACCTGGAATGTCAGCACCTCCCCACAGACCTCTGACACACCTTTGTCACAAGTTCTTTTTTGAGTTTGGCAAGTATTTGGCTTCCTCCTCATCAAGCAAGCAGGAGGAAAGTTCTAGTTCCTTTCTTATTTGAAGTGTATGCATGGTACATGAGCTGATGCTTTTGAGGCTCAAATCTTTTTGCAGGGAACATTTTTCGATGGTACTCTTCTCCCCTTAATTTTTGCTTGCCCCACAGTTGAAATCTGAGACTCAGAAGGAAGGCTAAGAGGAAAAAGAAGACAAACTCCCATAAACCATTTGATAAATAGGGCCCTAAACAAAGGCACAGGAGATCATGCAGTAGTTTGATGGCAGAGCCAGGAGTAGCTTCAGATAATCCAACTCATGTGCTTTAGTGATGAGAACACACTATCTTCCTCCTCAATTCCTAAGCCGGTTCAAGCTCCTTCTCTGTCCCAGAGTGAGATTTCCACGTACACGGCTTCTAAGAATCACCACTCTGGGGATTGCTCTTAACTGCAAAGTGTGTTATTTGCACATTGAAGTACTTAACTGAAGAGTTTTTCTTTTTCCAGTTGCATTCACAGGAGGTTTGGTGGTAATAGAGCTGTCTTCTGGTGTCTGCCAAGTTTATTTTCCAAAAGAAATATCAGAATGAGGAAACAATGACTAAAGAGGATATGTGAACTGTCTAGCATACTGCAAGGGTCCAAACACCAAGAAGAGAGAGGATTTTTAGGATGACTGAAGGGGAATAAAGGCATGAAATTGAGCAGAAGAAAAAATAGGCTGATTATCAGGAAAAGTTAATTCATATGGTGTAGAATTACCTCCCAAGGGAGCTGGTGGAAGTCTCCTGATTCAAATGGTTTCAAAGAGCAGGAAAATTTTGGGAACAACTCTCCATCGGCATGGGATGCACTATATAACCCAAGAGGTATTTCCCATCTCCCCACTTCTTGTAACCGAGTCTGTGTTCAAATTCACATATTCGTTGTTCAGGCTTAAGCAACACCTACAAAATCAGACGTAACTGCAAGGCCATTTGAGAAAAGAGGAAGAATGTTTTCAAATTGGGAATCATTGGAAACTCTGTGGACATGTTTGGCAGATTTAGAAGCAGACTGTGGGGCTCAGTCCAGGATTTCTGGAAGGCCCCAGAACAGGTTGCTGTGAGTAGGGCCTGAGGCCTTAATTGCCATGATTGGCCTCACCTGGGGGCTCCCCACACGGCGTCCCTGGGCCCTGGAGCCCTATTTAAGCCCAGCCCAAGGGCTTAGCTCTCTTCCTGAGTAATGCCATAGCAGCACTGGTGTGTAGCTCTACCCTAGCCCTACCTGGCTGTGGAGCTATGGGCAGGTGTCCTACCTTGGCCCTGAGTTGTCACCACAGCAGTGTGTGTCACCTTGGCCCTGAGGTACCCTGCAGGAATGCCTGATGCTGGGGCTGCCCTGGCCTGGCCCTGAGGAGCCATGGTGGCCACTGGCCCCTCCTGTCTGCATACAGGTGGGTCTAAGGCTGCTGGTCTTGTCTCTGGGAAATACCTTACAAAGTACGTATAATATCTTGCTTGTGAGGAGAATTTAAATGGTGATTGAGCTATAGCAGCAGTTTCATATCATACTTTAAGTTTAGAACAGTTTGTTTGTTTTCTTGCAATTTTTCTTATCAAATCAGTTCATGCCTGTACAGTGAAAGTGAACTTTAGGCCCAGTTGAATAATCTGAAAAAAATCAGATACCTCACTGAGGAGAAAAAGAAACTTGTGTTGCCTGCCAAGTTTCAGGCTTGGATGGAGAGTTAAAATGTCAGCCAAGTGGGCCAAATAGCAACCTGTGATAAACTCTGTCCTTTCAAAGAGCATTAATGCTTGCTGCCTATTGTGTAGTTCGGTATGAAACTAACCTGCTGTAACTTGGAATTAAGTTCTCATATTCGCTCCATTCCATCTGATGCTTTGTAAGGCTGAGCTACACACACAGGTTTCAATAATGCCTAGACAGAGCAGGCAGCCTACGGGGGGCTGTAATACGCAGCTCAGTCTTGGGCTACTGATAAGCTCTTTACACCTCATGGGGAGCTGTGTAGATGGCTCCGACTTGAGTGGTGTTGTAGACAGACTGAAGCGGGCACTTCACAGAACCTGAAAAAACCTGCATGGAGCCTTGCTAAACCTTGACTTCCTTCCACAAACATATGTCCTGAGTCCCAATCAAACCACTACTTAAACTGTTTGACAAGCCCTAAGGGTCCCCATTTGGTTTCAATGGGCCAAGACAATGGGGATATGCAAGAGATAGGGCCGAAGATGTCAGGCCCAGCCCTGCATCCCGTCACACACATCAGCAAAATTAACCACATAAAACCCCTGGCATTCGAGCTCATATTTGGGATCCTTACCTCCAACCCTGGGAGGAGACCCTTCCCCCTTAGCCGGGCTGCTGGCTGAGGTAACATATTTGGAACCCTTACCTNAACTGTGATTGTGTGTTTTGGGGAAGCTATAGCAGTTGTAATAAGAGTATTTTGTGGATCTTTGTGCAAAGTATTTTGTGGATCTTTGTGCAGAGTATTTTGTGGATCTTTAAGAGAATGTTGTGAGTATTTTGTGGAATTGCCTACGGGGAGTGTAACCCTGGGGTTTGTGGCTCTGCTGCGAGTGTTGGCAGCAGAGTATTTTGTGGATCTTTGTGCAGAGTATTTTGTGGATCGTTGTGATTGTAATCAGTGTGGTCATACTTCCAAACTGCAATAGTGAATTCCCCATTGTATCAAACAATAACCTGTAAGTGACGTACTGGATTTGCATTCTGGTTTGTTTTTTTTTTAAAATAAATTACTATTAATTTTATTTTAAAAACCTGTGGTCCAGTGTCTTTCCGTCACATGCTTATAATGCATTGAGACTTTGAAGTTGTTTTAATTGAGCAATATGCAGAGTGAAAAATACCACTGTACAACAGAAGCAGGAATATACTGCTTTGTTTACTAAAAAACCTCATCCCAGCAGGTAGCACTTTTAACAGTCATCTCTAGAACCAGTGGCTGTGTTTAAAACCTGCACAGGTCGTAATGGTTGAAGTAATCATGGCATAGTGCCTTGAGCTTCACCTGTGTTGTAGTTTAGGAATTTGAAAGCAACTGTGAGTGTAGCAGGCAGGCATGTTACAAGGTGGGGGATGGAGGAGTGTGTCTGTGAAAGCCAGTATGGAAAAGAAGTGCTTTCAAAACCATGCAGGAACTCTTCTATTGCTTTATGAATTTGTGTTATCTCCTTTGTCGTATTATACTAAATGTAAGATAGAGCATTCTACTGAAGGGCTGATATTTCCTGCTTTGCAAGAGGCCAGTTAGCCCTTGAGTCTGAGTTTGAAGGCTTCAGAGGCTATAGATGGATAGTTAAATGCTCCCCAAAGAGTTCATACAGACTGGGCTATGGACAAGAGTTGGAAAGTACAATGTGGCTTTGGCCCTGAGGATGCTGCTTGAGCAGCCAAGTGTTTTGCACTTGCCTTGCTGCAAATGTGCATTTTTCACATAGCACTGTGAGTTGGTCCCCAGTTCTTTTCCTCCATCTTACCTGCAGTTTTTCTGGTGATTATTAAACAGCTTTTCAAATACAGCCTGTGAGAAAGTATCCCCTGCATAAATATAACATATATATAGAGAGAGAGATAAAAGAAAACACCCACCAAAAAACTCCAGCTCCCTGGCCTTGCCCAAAGCTCTACATCTGCATCAAACGCACAATGCAAAACGCTTTTTCAGTTGTTGCAAGTTGGCTTCCTGTGCTCTAATACTGCAAAGCTTCCTGAAGGCTTTCAGAGGTTTATTTAGAGTTGGAAAGAGCCAATGTGTTTCAGAAGCACCCACAATATTCTAAACTTAGCTAAGTATAATACCCATTGAGTGTGTGCTACAGTGACCCGTGAAAAAGGTAGAATGAATGCAAAGTCCTTGTAAAATTTCCGCGAATCTATCTTTGGCTACATTATATAGAATCAAGGTCAAATATTAGGAGCTGGCTGCTCTGCTTTGTTTATATAGCTCTAGTTTAAAACATGTTAGGCCACGTATCAACTGTATGGTCCCTGCAAAAGAGGTGCAATAGTTCCATTCAGTCCCCAATGGACATTACTTCATTTAACAAAATTGTAAGTGGAGCACACTTTGGCTGTTTCTGTACAAGACAGGTGGAGAGGGTGAGTTTTTTACCACAGCTTTGACTGTTAAGCGGGCTGAGTTCTTACCACAGATGGGAAGAACTGTCAGCTCCATTTAAAGGTGATGTTACAGGTTTAGTGGGAGAATTATGCTGCAAATGCCCAAGTCTTGGCTAATATCTGGGTCTATAGAAACATACGCTATATAGATTTTTGACTAATTGGAGACACAACTTTCCATTATTATTGTTAAAATAGGCTATAAATCTATTTAAATGTCTAAGCTTAGTAAGTAAATACATACTTTTCTAACAGCAGTGTAAAGGTGTCAAACCATATGTTGGGGTCTTTGTTTAGAATTCACAGATGTGACTCTGTTAATTTAATAGCCTTACTCTGCAAGTTGTCAAAGTCAATTGGAAGATTCTCAGATTTCAATGCTATTTGCTGTCAAAAAAGGTACCAGGACCTGGTCTTTTGCCATTATTTTACAAGGATTTGAACAGTAAAAATGAAAGGAATCCTGTTATTCTATCAAAGTAGCTACTGCAAATTTTTGGGTCATTCTATCATTGAGAGAAATATTTGAGAGAATATCTGTGTTGCTTGTTGCAAATTTTGATTGTATAATAATTCTAGAGTACACCAGTAACAAATGTTGGTAGATTATACTGATAATCTGAAGTGGAGAAGTTTACTGGCCACAGGGAGATGGGAATGACAGGTCTGTTTAAGATTTAAGAGGAATGTTGAGAACTGCAATAAAGAAAAGCATGACGTGGTCATTTTTTGGGTGAAGTGGGAGTAGGTTAAATGCATCATGCAAATGGACTAGATGAATCTGCAAGTCCCAAGAAATTAGCAGGGTCTTACCACAAAGGTGCCTACCTAGTACAAATGCATTTGAAGTCTTTGAAAACACAAACTTTTTCTGCCATCTTAACTGTTTCTTCCATTAGTATCAGCATAGTTGGAAATCCACATACTGTTTGTTCAGTGCTCGTTTCATCCTTTAATGAAAGGGTCTGTCTTTCCAAAGATAAGCCTATTTTTTCCTCCTTCCTAAAGAGAAAAGCAAGAATTCTTGACAGCCCCTTTCATTTTCTTTCTTCTGCTCACTGTGCAACAAATAATCAATCTTGGCTGAATGACATTTGAGAGAAATTGAAGTTGTAAATGTGTCTGTACTTAAGAAAAGTATAAAATGCCCCTTCCACTTGCATAGGTGGGAATTTCCCTAAACATTCATGTGGCTGAGGAAAACCTAAAAATAAATTTGATTTTGTAATAAGAAAATTACAAGGCAGCTTTTGGAAAGAATTGAGTGATTTACCTGAAGAAAATTGCATGCATGTTCACCACTGTGAAGACTTACATGGGCAGCTCCCAAGTAAGTCCTCAAGAAGAGTGAGGGTGCCTAATTCAGGGTGATGCTGAGTGCCCTTGACGTGAGATCCTTTCTTGTAAAAGGGTCTCCTAATGCTCTTTTTATCTTCTGCTACAAGATCAGGTGTGCTGTACCAAATATAAGTCCTCTTATGAAGACTGGTTCTGCAAATATTTTTCTCTTCCTTTCTCTTAGCAGTAAATAAATTGTACAGAAAAATTATTTCTCTAATAATGTAATAACATACATTGACCTTTTAAGCACGTACAGTTTAATACTTTTTCCCAGTGGCATCTCAACAGGTTTTGCAAACAATGATCAATCAATAACCTTCACAAAGCCCTCTTCATCACTCTCTGTTACACACAGTTGGGGAACTGAAGGATAAGGGTGTTGAAAGGCTTGCCCAAGGTCACACACTTGCCCAGACTCCTGTTTCAAACTGCAGACCACACGGACTCCCTATAAGCGTATTTTATGTGTTTATGTTTTGGGCAGGGTGTAGGGAACAGCCTTGCCACAGTGACTTTCTGGGTCAGTGACTATTCCTTTATAAATTGTGAGCTTTCCAAAGCCAAATGTCTGAAAAGCACAAACATGGGGGATACATTGGGGTGTGAAGGCTGATGTAGTAAGGATGTAGATTTCTCACCAAGGGAAACCACTGATGTGTTCCAACATAATTTGGTTTGCCACCAACCAACAAGCTAGTGATGGTGGTACTGACTTGCAGTCAGTCTGTGCGAGGTATTTGTTAATGTTGCTGCAACAGATATTCATTATAAACTACAGTTGCCCACAGTTTACTCTGTTTATATAACCATTTAGTGGTTATTTATTAAAAATAAAATTTATGTATGGTTATTGGAAGTATATTTTGGCAGGGAAGTGACCTTGGCAGAAATATGTCTGAATCAACACTCAGCTAGCAGTCGCTCTTTATGTTGTCATATAAAACCTTGTTAAATAATATTTTGTTTCTATCTTCAATTGCTGTTATATAAGGCCAGTAATGAAAATCTCCCAAAGGATTGGTAAATGGAGTCAGTTTTTCTGTATGTTTTCTCCATAAAGAACTAAGCCAATGAGTGTCAATGTTATTGCCTAGCAGAAGTACTTGCTGTAAAGTTCGATAGCGAGTTGTTTACTTTTACATTTTGCAGGTATAAAAGTTCTCTACATTTAAATACAATTTGAATGGCTTTTTGAGAAGTAAGAGTAATCAACATTCAGAAAGCACTTTCATTTTGATGGGATTACTCATATGCTTAGAGTTAAGTGGTTGCCTGAATTGTTTAATGCTCAGAAAAGATACTGAAAATAAAACCAGTGAGAAAACCTGGATTCACACAGGGAAACTGTGCCAAAACTGATTGTACTCGTGATACTTTAAAAAGACACTTTAATGTCCATGTACAATGTCATTGCCTCTTACTAATTTGCATTCACTTGATGTCATTTCAACGTAGCTGCTATCTCACTGTCTTTTCCCTCAATTTTTGTGACTTTTTTTCCCCTTTTATTTTAAAAACTGCCTGAAAACCACTGGACTGAAAGCTGCCATGTAAAAGTAAGATTTCTGCATGGTTAGAGCATGTTTAAATATACTGATATAGCTTAATGGGATGAAAAATGGTTTCCTTTTTGGCAGTAGAACAGACACTATTAGTAGAAACTACCGTGCGCCTCCTGAGTGAGAATAAATTATAACTTGTTTTGAAGGAGCTTTTGCAAGTAGGAAGCAATGCCTCTGGATTGGCAGCAAAATGTTAGTATTTATCATGTAGAGGAGGAGGCATGTTCTGATACACGTACTGCTGGTGTGAATATAGAGGAATGTTAGCAATGGTGAAGTCAGTCTGTCTCCACAGACGTTATCAATATGACCCAAGGGGTGCATTTGTACCTCTAGATGCAAAGGTTTTTGTTATGTTGACAGAAAGAAATGGCTCATTGGTGTGTAAGGTAAGGACTGCTGGAGAGAATGACCTTCTCTTTGGATGTTGACCACAATCACAGGAGAGGGACAGCAGACAAGCTGCTATGTAACTACAATGGTTGTCTGTGAGAACTCTCTTGGAAGCCACTCACAGACCTAAGTGTTTGGACAGTCAATAAGGTGAATACCAGACAAAGAGTGTCTAAGACTGCTAGCTACTCTGACAAAGACAAACCTCAAACATTATCCAAAAACAGGGAGTGTCTCTATCTTGGACACACATGAAGTTGCCTCTTTTCACTAAAGTAAATAACCATGGTCTCTTGAGTCATGAGAACCCACCATCGAGTCTTGGTTGTCAGGGGAATGTAAAACAAACCAGCCCTTGGCTTCCAGAACAAAAGGAGTGCCATCCCTGGCTGTCAGAGAAAAAGAAATAAATAAATGAAATCTCAGGCCCTTGCTTCAAGGTAAAAACAAAGGAGTCCTCTTTGCCCTAGGCTGGCTGTGGTAGCCACCATTTCAGTAAGTTAGACTTTACTCATAGTTAGCACCATGCTTACAAGAGTGTCTCAGTCTGCCTGTTGGGAACCATGACTACGTGATAGCTCCTGAGTTGATCAGTACTAGTGTGTGTGCCTCAGCCCAGCAGCAGCTGTGGCCCTTGCTGACTGGTGTAAGGAGGCCAGGGCAGATGTACATTCAGTTCCTCCCTTCTAGGGGAAGTTAAAAATAAGAAGGAGGTTTCTTTCTTCTGGCTTTTGCAGGGCTCTGTGTACTTTTGTTTGTTTTTTAGGCCTGTAGACCTCACTGACCTAAGTAGCTAGTAACATTGTTTCCTCCTTTCTTACTCTGAGCTGAGATACTCTCTGACTGCAGAACTGGGCTCATCTGTTAAACAGAGCAGCTTGTGGAGTCCCAATAGTGAATGGCTTCAGAAACACATTTTGCCTCCTATTTCCTGGCCCATTAGCACTCCCTATACCATCCTGACCTGAGTACTTGCTCAGGGGCTCTCCCATGAGACTGGTGATGTGGGCAGTGTGTACAGAGGGTCTTGCCGCCTAGTCTCAAACTGTTACAGCACCTGGCTGTGTGTTTATTCTGAAAGCCACCACTGTTAAGTATGGTATTTAACCCTCCCACAGTGGCAGCACATCTACTCCTACCCCATCTTTCCTCTTTGCAGTTGAGAAGCATCTTTGTCCCTGAGAGTGACTGTGTGGGAGGCGTTGTTGAGAAGTTTAGTGTGTGTGAGAAGGCCTCCAGATCACTTCTGTTGCTCTCCCTTTTGCAGCATTTTGGCTAGAATCCATAGCACTTGCTGTCCCTAATGCTCTGTAAGAACCTCTTGGGAAAACCTGGGGACATTGCAATACAAAGGCATAATCAGTACAGGTAAAGGATGTAACACAGTGAGGAGAAAGGTTTTACTTTGATAACTTTGAGAGTTGAAATTTGAAGCCTTTCAAAAAGTTCTTACAAAATTGCTATTAGTTTTGTGTTTGTAGCTGGTTTTTTGGTGTGTTTTTTCTCTCTATACACCATCATCATCATCACATACAATATGTTTCTTCGATTTAAGGAGAGCTTCATGCTGTGCTATGAATATAGCAGTGAAGTGGCCTTTATCCACAGGCCATCAGGAGTCACCAAGTAAGCATGGCACTTTGTAGTAAAACAAGCCATTCAGTTAGGAGTTTGAATCCATAGCCACATTTCTCATTTGTTTGAGCCTAAAAGAGCTAATATGAGAAGAAATACTAGGAAATAAGACACAACAGGAAAAAAGGGGCCATTCTATATGGCTACAGATACTGATTCCACTACACAAGTGTGGCTTTTCTTTTTTGTCTGGGTGTTTATCTGCCAGAGCCTAAGCATGCACTGCTTTTCCCTCTCTACTGTAGAGCAACTCAGAAGCTGAGTAAGCTGTATCCTGGAAAAACACGTTGCAGGAAATGGTATTTACCCTTTGATCTTTAGATCCTTCCTCTGCTGTGATATACAGTAACTTGTTTTGTCTTTGCTTAGTGAACAGGCTTTCTTAATTTAGATTTATGGCAATGGTGTATTGCTGGTAGAGGAGGCTTTAATGCATTTTGTAAAAGAAGGGAGGAAAGACCAAGTTTTCCATTTATCTCATAACTTTCCACCCTGCCTGGAAACTAAGAAATTTTTGAGATATGGATGTCTTTGATTGCAAGGTATTGATTCCATTGCTTCCTATTGTTCTGATTTTGAAGTGTCACTTCACTCACAACCCTATTGAACTCAAAACAAGCCTTTGTATAGTAACCTGGCTAAATTGGAGTAAAATTTTGCAGCACTAATCTTAGGATAGAGTATTTATGTAGTCAGTGAAATGCTTGGAGTGCAGTGTAGTAACCAGTGGGGCTGTGGATCCATTCCACTGTGCATTGTTTATGTTGATATACCCAGGGATGCTATTCACTATCAGCAAGGGGATTGGAATCTGGGCTACATTTATTACATAAAGATCAAGGAGGGGGAAACTGGAACCAGTATGGAGAGTTGCTGCAAACCTCTAGCATATGCCTGAAGCCTTTCTGTTTAACTCTGGGAATAAAGGGACCACTTTACGTTTCTCTACATACATTTCACTGAATCCTTCTGGGGTGCTGGTGGTGTAGGATTTGCTCTCCCTGTCTTTCCTCTGTGTTTCTTTAACTCCACCTGCCTATGTTGGAGGCATTCATTGATTGTTGAATGATAACCTCAGTCTCTTTCTGCAGGCTCCAAATTGCCTCCGTTTCCCTTGGAAATGCCAGGCCAGTATGGTGAGTTTCTTGTTGGTTGGCAGGAGTCATTACAGACACTACAGCTGTCTCACTATAATGTGTGTCATAGAGGTCAGTGTTTGAAATGTATATATGCAACTGCATCCCAGGCACTCAAGGAAGAAGGAAACTTCAATGGTAAAGTAGGAATTGATAGCAGAAGCATAACATGTGCTCAGTCATTTTTCAAAACTTACCAACACCTCCTCTCACAAAGTTTCACAGAGAAGTAAAATTCATAGAATCACAGAATCACAGGGGTTGGAAGGGACCCCAAGAGCTCATGGGGTCCAACCCCCTGCCAAAGCAGCTCCCCAGCTCATATTGCACAGGTTGGCGTCCAGACGGGGCTGGAATCTCTCCAGAGATGGAGACTCCACACCCCCTGGGCAGCCTGTCCCAGGGCTCCCTCGCCCTCACTGGGGAAAAGTTCTTCCGCATGTTGGTGTGGAACTTCCTGTGCTCCAACTTGCAGCCATTGCCCCTTGTCCTGTCCCCACAGACACTGAAAAGGGGCTGGCCAATTCCCCCTGCATCCCATGCTTAAGATATTTATAGACATTAATAAGGTCCCCCCTTAGTCTTCTTTTCTCCAGGCTGAACAGTCCCAGCTCACCCAGCCTTTCCTCATAGGGGAGATGCTCCAGGCCCTTCATCATCTTCATAGCTCTTCTCTGGACTCTCTCCAGGAGATCCCTGTCTTTTTT